>RJWJ010007219.1:44635-58526 GCA_004363605.1 Indri indri | reverse complement strand
ACTTAAAGATCAAGTCCTTTTAAAACGTAGAAAACATTTTTTTGAATCCCACAGTTTTCCTAATTCTAAAACAATCATTATGGATATATACACATACGTGCATGTATACATGCAATTAACATGTAGATGAGTATATGTATGTGTGTGTAATATATGAAATAAATACATCTATGAAATATATTACATATGGATATAAATATGAAATAAAACATACCCAAACCAAAAAAAAAAAAAAAAAAGAATTATGTTTGCAAGTTCCAAGTTAGTTGTCTGTATTCTACTAATTGTCCTATAGATGGCATTGTTATAATTTGTCCACTCACGTTTTTTGCTTTCCACAAAGATCTGTTATTATTACATCTTTTGCTTTTTTAAATTTGTTAATATGATTGCTTAAGTGATTACTCAAACTAGATAACATAGAACTCTATGACTATAACTGGTAATTTTGGATAACAACTATTTTCCTCTTTAAGTGTTACAACTGCAGTTAACATGGGATATTATTGAATTAAAATTAAATATAATTATTTAATAAAATATTTATCGATCATTAATAAAATATTTAAATATTGTGTTTTTAAAATATTTCTTGAGAAAGTTTTAGGTAAATTCATTAATAGTTGTGTAGCTTGTCAGGATTACAGAATTTTTTATTTTTTTTTATTTTGAGGCAATAAATGTAGTGGTTAAGAATATGAGTTTAGAGAAAGATTTGAATCCATATCCTGACTTTATCCCTTATTAGCTGTGTGAACTTAGGCAAATTACTTTACTCTGAAAAGGCTTCCATTTCTACAGTAGTCTGCAAGTCGGTTAGGACAGGAACATTGTGTTGTCTTGTGTATGGTTGTATCTACAATGTCTAGTACCTAGTAGGTGCTCAGTATATTTTTGATGAAATGAATAGTACCTACTTTGCAAGATTACCATGAAAATTAAATGACAAGAATGTAAAGCAGCTGGTTAATGTCAACAATAACAGAAAATCTCCATTCTGTCAAATACATGAAATAGATTTCTCCTGAGATTCTCATATCTCATATTCTCTTCCAAGATTTCCTTTGCCTATCCCTTCTCCAGATGTTTTTGTTTTGCTTTTATTTTCTATGATTTTCCTGGGCATCTCTACCAAAGGCCTTTTTCTTTGCTTTCATCTGTTATACTAATATCTTTGTTAGTATAATTTTATGTATCTTACATCCTTAATATCATCAGGTTTAGAGACAGTAATTGCATTTTTTAAAGGAAAATATTTTACAGTGATACTAAGCAGTTGCTTTGTCTACCTGTGCAGGTATTTCATAAGTGTAGAATGGGGAGATTAATATCTATCTGCAAGAATCTAGTGAAGGTTAACATTTATATAAAGTAATACAGCAGAATGCCTGGCATATAAAAGGTACTCAGGGAATGATGCTATTTATTAATAGTATTGATAGTAATAATATTTTAAAATACTTTTTTCCACTATATCATATTATATCCCCAAACTATTAATATTTATTGAATGTCTTCTATATTTATTTTACATACATTACCTCATTAGTCTTTAGAGTAACTGCGGGGTGAGTACTATTATCCTCACTTTATGTTGAAGGAAACCTTCAAAAAGGCTAAGTAAATAACTTACAGTCATTCAACTGGTAAGTGATGGAATTACACTTGAAAACCTCTGTTTTTGCCAGTGTTGCATGTTGTTTGAAGGCTGTTCTTGCAGCTGAGCTAAGAGAATGTATGTACATCAAATATAACTTAAGGTTCCAGTTGTCTGTTCATTTTCCTATGTTCCACTCACATTTCCTGCTTTTGTTTTTTATTCTGTCCAAATAAACTAAGAACACAGTACTTCATACCCTTCTCTCAGACTTCTAGGTTATAGATTTGTTTTAATCTCCTGCTTTCTTCATTTTGCTAGGTATCATTTGTAGATATTCTCATTCTTGTACCCATTCCCAAGTCCCAATTCATCAATGACTTACTTTAATAGCTTCCTTATTCCCCTGGCCTTACCATCCTGAGTATGAAAATAAACATATTTCCTGACTTATTCCCTTTGGTTCATTCCAAGAACCCCTTAACGCTTTTGAGCACTATGTAAATGCATCTCTGAGAACTTCTTTTTTGCCAATTTGGTAAAAGCGTTACTGAGTATTCCAGTTATGTACTGCTGTGTAACAAACTACCCCCAGAATTTAGTGTGATTTAAAATAGCAACCATTTTCTTATCTCATGATTTTGTAGGTCAGGAATTTAGGCAGGGCATGGCTTTGTTCATGTGGTAATGATGGAGGTTACTTGGAGATATTCAGGTGGTAGATGGGCTGGCCTGACTGGTTGAGGATGGCTTTACCCACATGAGTGCCACCTTGGTGGAGATGGCCAGAAGGTTCAACGGAGACATCAGCTGGAGTATCTGCACACAGAATTGCCAGCATGGCTGTTTCATGACAGTGTGACATTTAACATGGTGGTTCAGAAAGTATTGTAACGTGCTAGGTGCAAGCTGTCTTGGAAATCTCAGAACGTCATTTCTGTTGCATTTTATTTGTCATGTATGTCACAAAGATCAGCCTAGATTCAAAAGGAGAGAAATTAGACTTTACCTCAATATGAGGACTAGCAAAGAATTTGTGGCTGTTTTTAATCTGCCACAGTGAATTACACCAATTATTTTAGATTGTGTAAATTAAAGCAAAAAATAAACTGGTAGTAGAGAGGGCAAAGTTTCATGTATTTTCTACCATGAGCAAATTTAAGCAATTGTTAAAATCAGCAGCTGTAACTGGGGTTGTTCTTTTCCTGGAACTCAACCAACATGTTTATTGGTTTGATTTGAGAGAAGTTCGTTTTGTTAGAACTGTAAATCCTTTTTCCTGCAAATATGTATATTCTCCCTCTAATATTTGTTTTATGATTAAAGTAAAATACCATATGCTTACATCTCACATGTATTGAGTTCAAGAGTTATCGGTGTATGGGATCTGGGAAAAGACAAAGAATCCTCTGCTTCATTTATTTTATTTCCTTTCCTTTCGTTTCTTTATCTTTTCTTTCAGAGACAAGTTCTCACTCTGTTGCCCAGGCTGCTGGAGTACATTGGTGTGATCATACCTCACTGCAGCCTTGAACTCTTGGACTCAAGCAATCCTCCTGCCTCAGCTTTCCCTAGTAGGTAGACAGGTGCCTGCCACCATGCACAGCTAATTTAAAAAAATTTTTTAGAGGTGAAGTCTCACTATTATTTCTTAGCTTTAGCTAATGTTTTATCTTTTCTCATCAATTTATGTGACACTTAAATATTATAAATAACATTTTCTAAAATAAGATACAGGCTTATGTTTTACTGAGAGGAGAAAAGATGATCAAGGCAGATTTTTGTTTAAAAATGTTATAATTCATATTTAAGCATTATAGATCATTTTCAGGATTTCAGTTTTTATTCTGAATGAAAGGAAATCATTGAAGGATTTTGAGAAGAGTGACATGATCCAACCTATATTTTAATAAAATTGCTAACTGCTGTGTTAAAAACTACCAAGGAGTGGCAAGGATAGAAAAGACCAATTAAGAGGCTGTGAGGGAGAATGATGGCCCAAAATGGTCGAATTTCAGATATATTTTGAAGGTAGAGGCTTATGATCCAAAAGCAGGGTAAGAAAGATAGCAAAAGGATGGTAACAAGATTTTTAGCCAGAGCAACTTAAAGAATGAGTTGTCTTTAGTCAAAATGGGGGAATATTGCACAAGGAGCTGGTGTGAAGAAGATCAATTAATATAAGGTACTCATTTTCGAAATATTTTAGTTTGAGATGGTTGTTAGACATTCCAAATGGAGATGGCAAGTAGGCAGTTGGGTATACCAGTCTTGAATTCAGGAGAGAGGTCCAGGCTGGAGGCATTAACATATATGGTGTTTAAAATCCTTGAGACGGGGTAATCACCAAGGGAGAGAAAAAGGAAGTAAAGTGGTTGAGGAAATGAAATTAAAGACTTAGGCCAAGGATGTTGAAAAAAAGTTAAAAAAGGAAAAAAAGAAGTGGCAGTATTAATGCCAGGCAGGGTAGTATTTAAGGTTAAAAATACTGAATCAGGTAAAATAAAAATATATAGGAAAAATAGGTTAAAAAAAGGTAAAGTTTGTCAAGAAAATACAATGGGCAAAATTTTTATGAACCAAATAGCTAAATATGTAAAGGAAAAGATATTTCAATTGTAAATTCAACTTGACAAAATACAGTTATATAGTGGAAGATTTAATACAACATTTTCAGTATTAGACAGATCTTACACAATAGGGACATAGAGGTATTGAATAGAGTAGTTAACAAGCTGTATAAAGAGAGATATACATATACATAATAAGGTCCAATAAAGGATATTCTTTTTTTAAGTGAAAATTTCCCCTTTGGTCTCAGGTAAAGAGTTAAAATTTTACTATCTTTCAGTGCATTCTTTTTTGTATGATAATAAAAATTAGCTTTTATTCCTTCCTTCATATATTTATTGATACCTGTTATATGCCATGCTTGATTGGAATATAGTAGTAAACAAGATATACCCATTTTCTGCCCTTTAGAACTTGAAGTACAGGGAGCGAAGTAGTTATTAATATTAAACAACTGGTTACAGAAATGGTTATTTCATTATACTTAAAAATATGTTTAATAGAGTACTTAATCTAGTCTAGGAAAGATCATAGAATGCTTTCTTGAGGCACAGACCAGAGTAAGCATTGTCCAGTTTGACGGTTTGAAGGAGGGGAAGTTTATACTTGAAGAAGTGGATAGCTTTCCAGGCCAAAGGCTTATAAAGGCAGTGAAGCAGAAAAAAGACTCTCGAACTAAAAGAATGGTGATATATATGGTAGCATCATATTAAGTTATAGAAGGGGTTGCAAGAATATGAGCCTGAAGAAGGAGGCAAGAATACATTTCAAAAATCAAAGCAGTGTTTAGATGCCTTGAACCAAGCTAAATAATCTGTCACTAGTGACTAGTTAAAGAAGTTGCCTTCTTTTCAGAGGTCACAAACGGATGCCCTATAGGCCAAACCAATCCTGCAGATTTGTTTTCCTTGGCCTGTGCAGAGTTTAAAAAAAAAAAAAGAAGGGGGAGAGAAAAAAAAAAGAAAGTGGCCAAGATTTTAAATCAAGAAGCCATATTAAAAAGGAAAAAAAGAAGAGGGAAGAGCAGATTTCCAGCTTCTCTTGAACACTTAAAAGATTTGACCACATGACCTGCATTCTTCAAGTGGAGTTGGTGCTTTGGACATTTTCAGTCTCCAGATTGCCACTTTCTTTCTATCCTTTCAGTCATTTTGTAATATTTGTACATGTCTGTGTCTCAAGCGTTGTGAACTCTAAACACAAACTCAAGGAAAAGAGCTTTTCTTGGTCAGGTAATCCTGAGAAAATTAGAAAAAGCCTTTCTCAAAAGTCAGTTTGGTTGTGTATTATATACGTGTGTAGTACAGTGCTTAGCAAGCCACCGGTTCAGTTCAACATAACATTTGTTTGTCATGTAAAATTTCCTGGCATGTGGTAGGCATTGGGAATATAAAAATAAGTGATAATGTCTTTGTCCTCAAGCAGTTCATAATCTAATAAGAAACCCAAAATTTCATAAATAATTACAGTGTGTTATAAATGCAGAAATAGAAATGCACAGTAGAAATAGAAGTAGCATGAGATTGCCTAAACAAATCAGGATTATAGAAGAATAACTAAAACAGTGGTTTTAAAAATAGAATAGATAGAATGGGATAATCAGATTGGAGACCACTATTATAATTGAAGTTGCCTGTGAGAATCTGTGTGGAAACATCTGATAAGTGTTAAATAATTGCATATAGTAATAAACCAAATAAAAATAAATTAACGCTATGTTATAAGCAATGTTGTTTCCTATTCTACATGCAGAAATAACATTGTTGAAATCAAGTGGTTAGGCCACCTAGGGATAGGTAGTCTGAAAATCAGTGGTTTCAGCTTTAAGAACTTCTTTGGTGATTTCTTCCTTTCCCTTCCTCCCTTTCACTAGATGTGATTGTCTTGAGTTAGTCTTCTGTAAAGTTAGCACCAAATATTATTATGCTGTAATCACTAAGTTCATTGTGGTTTCTAGTCCTTCTTTGGATGTCTGTCTCCACCAACTCAAGTTCTTTCTAACTTCGCTTTTGTCTCTTCTGTGTTTTGAAAATACTACAGGAATTCATTTAAGAAGATGGAAAGTTGAAAGTTCTTAATGATAATCAGCTTTCTTTTCTTTATCTTCAGTTTATCAAGTTATTTTAAAAAATAAGCATCTCTAACTTTATAATGTAAAGTTTTTTGAAAGATAATTTGGCACATCTAATCTCGGTGGGGTCAGTGCCACTCCCAAGGAGGTGATAACTGGTTGGGGCTGGGGGGAGAGTGGAATCTTAGATAAACCATTAAGAAACACTGGCTTAAGAAGCCTTATTAGTGTGATAGGTATCCTGTAGGTCTCACAATCTGAAGAAACACTGGTTTAGGGTAAGGTGGCTGTGTGTTAATTTGTAAGAGAACAGTTTGATTAGGTAGGAGAAAGATTCTAACATCTGGAAGGAATTGAACAGCAAAAGCTAAATTTGAGAAGCAAGATTTTACTTTATAATTTGGTTGTACTTTATATTGGTAAGAGATAATCCAAAGGCAGATAGATATACTTAAGCATTGTAAACTAGATAAAACATCTTATGACATACTTCTGTTGAAGTATAATGTAGGTTTTTTGAATTCTAGTGAAGCATGTACTACAATGCGGTTTCCTGTAAACTGATCAACAACTGTCTCAAGGATTTTTATTGAACTCAGAACAAATTTCACTTTCTGTGAGGTTCAGAGAATACTTACATTAAAAAGCTGATTTTTGTAATATGGAAATATTTCCTTTTTTTCCCTGCATAAATTTGTTTTTCCTACCTAAGCACTATAAACATTTTCACAGAAAACTTTGTCTATCAGAAACATAGTTTTCAGTTCTTCATGCTATTCATTAAAAAAAACTCTGATTTTAAGTAAGAATTCCCAGCTTTATTGACAGAGCTATTTGAGATGTTAAGTAGATATATTTCCAATTTCAAGAACCTAGAAATAAAAGAACATAATAATAGAAAAACTCAAGTTTAACATAGGAATTGATGGAATTGGAAATGTAGGCGTGAAAGCTTTTACGTGAGGGTAATGTGTCAAGAAAATTACAAAGGAGGGATGATATTCAATTCTGGAAAAACAGTAGTATTTAGAATAATGGTTTCCGAAGTGTATGTGTACTGAAAAAGATGTAGCAGTGTGAGATTGGAGAGTATGTAAAATAATTTAACTCATTGTGGAAAGGAAATTAAAACTTTTAGACTTAACTTTTAAAATGTCTGTTTTGTGACCTTTACAGTGAACATATATATTGGAGGTGTAAGCACAAACAATATTTATTGAAAGGAATGTTTTGGAGACTACTGCTTTAAAGTATATGAAAGAAGTGTGCACAAAAGGCAAATGCATTTAATTTTTAAAATTCTGGCTCAGTCATTTACAGGCTTTCTAAGTATGGCAAGAATTATTTTGAACCTCAGTTTCTCCAATTATTAATAATGTAATTCTTCATGAGAATGTTTTGAGTATTAAGTGAGATAATAATTATGTAAAAGGCTCTTTAACCCCCACCCTTTTTGTAGAATATGAAAGGAACCAACAGTTTGGGGTCACAAGAAATTTGTTCATGGGATGAAAAATTAATTTTCTGCTTCGCTTTTGCCTAGGTATTTTCCTTGTGCTTATATTTTATAATCTTCTACCACTTCTTTCAATAAAACCATGGTCACTGCACAGAAAGAGCAGGAGAGTCAGGAGACTGGGAAGCTTCCTAGCTAACTTTGAAGGTGTGATCTTGGAACATGTCATTTCATTTTTTTTACTTCATCTTAATCTGTAAAACAAAAGGATTGGACTAGATTATTTGCAAGATAGCTTTCTACTCTTGTATATCAATGATTCTATTCAAAACAGGGTAATTATTTGAATGTCATTCTAGGGTAAGTGAAATAGTCTTTAACTACATGTAGGTGATAGTGAGCTTGCTTAAATAACATGATTGCTTTCCTCATTCCTCTCAAGAATATTAGTCAAGTGCAAATTAGAGCTAATTAATACAACTAAATCACAGTATTTGTTTTTGGATTCCCATAGATTGTTAGTACTGTATATGACTTGTATACAATAAATTTTGTATTATATGTAGTTACATTTTTTAAGGAAAATGAGAAACTGAGGAGAAATGTTTAGAGGTGAAGGAGATTAATTACAACTTTATTGAGGTATAATTTACGTAATACAAAGTTCATCTATTATAAGTATATAATTCAGTGGTTTCCAGCTTTTTAGAACCTTTCCATCACTCCCCAAATTTTGCTCAAGCCTATTTGTAGTCTGTTTCCAACTCCCATATCCCCTCCCCAGCCTCAAGTAACTACTGATCTACTTTCTGTTTCTATACATTTTATCTAAAAGGAATCATACTGTATGTAGTCTTTTGCATCTGTCTTCCTTCATTTAGCATGTTTTGTCTTCATCCATGGCCATGGCATGTATCAGTATTTTGTTCCTTTTTATTGTTGAATGGTAGTTAATTGTATTTTTTTTTTTTTTTTTGAGACAGGAGTCTCACTCTGTTGCCCTGGCTAGAGTGAGTGCCGTGGCGTTAGCCTAGCTCACAGCAACCTCAAACTCTTGGGCTCAAGCGATCCTACTGCCTCAGCCTCCCGAGTAGCTGGGACTACAAGGCATGTGCCACCATGTCCGGCTAATTTTTTCTGTATAGTTTTAGTTGTCCGATTAATTTCTTTCTATTTTTAGTAGAGATGGGGTCTCGCTCTTGCTCAGGCTGGTTTTGAACTCCTGAGCTCAAACAATCCGCCCACCTCAGCCTCCCAGAGTGCTAGGATTACAGGCGTGAGCCACCGCGCCCGGCCAGTAGTTCATTGTATTGATACAGCATATTTTGTTTATCCGCATACCAGTTGATAGACACTTGTATCATTTCCAGTTTTTGACTTTTATGAATAATACTTCTTTGAGCATTCATGGATAAATCACTGTATGGACAAACATTTTTGTTTCTTTTGGGTAGGCTCCTAAGAATGGAATTGCTGGGTTGTATGATAAATTAACTTTTAAGAAACTGCTAAACTGTCTTCCAAACTGGCTATACCATTTTATATCTTTACCAGTAGTGTATAAGGGTTTCAGTTTCTCCACATCCTCACTAACACATGATACTGTCTGTCTTTTTTATTATAACCAATTCAGTGAGTTTGTCATGATTATCTCTTTGTGGTTTTAATTAGCATATCCCTAATAACTAATGATGTTGAGCACTTTTTCTGTGTGCTTAAAAACCATTCATGTGTATTCTTGGTGAAATGTCTAGGCAAGTTTTTTGCCCATTTTTAAATTACATTGTTTGTCTTCTTATTCACTTGAGAGAGTTCATTTAAATTCTGAATACAAGAGCTCTATCAGATATGCAGTTTGGTAAGATTTTCTCCCACTCTGTGGCTTGTCTTCATTTTCTTGTTGATATCTTTAGAAGTGTGGAAGTTTTTAACTTTGATGAAGCTCAGTTTATCAGTTTTATCTTTTATAGCTCATGCTTTCATTGTCCGAGAACTCTTTGCCTAACCCAAGGTCACAAATATTTACTCCTATATTTTCTTTTAGATGATTTATAGTTTCAGTCCATACATTTAGGTCTTGATACATTTGAATTAATTTTTGTGTATGGTGTGAGATAATGGGTCTCAGGTTTTTTTTTTTTTTTGCATGTAGATATCCAATTATCTCAAGATCATTTGTTGGCAAGATTATCTTTTGTTCCACTGAATTGTCTGGGCATGTTTGTGAAAAATCAATCAAACATATTATAAGGATTTTTTTCTGGACTCTCAGTTCTCTTCATTGATCTGTCCTTATACTAATGCCATACTGTCTTGATTACTATAGTTTCATAGTAAGTTTAAAATTTGGATAGTTTAAGTCTTCCAACTTTGTGGATTTTTTAAAATTGTTTTGACTGTTCTAGGTCTTTTGTATTTTCCTATAAAATTAGGATCAGCTTATTTCTAAAAAAAAGTCAGTTTGGATTTTGAAAAGTGTTTTGTTGAATCTACAAATCAATTTGAAGAGAGTTGTCATGTTAACAATTTTGAGTTTGCTAATCCATGAGCTTGGAATGTTTATTTATTTAGATCTTTTTCTCTTAGCAATGTTTTATAACAGTGTACAAATCCAATCTTGTACTTCTTTTAAAAAATTTATTACTGATACCCTAAGATTCAGATTGCAGGTAAAAAAAATTTACTGTTTAGTATTCTTTGTGGTGCTATTTTGAATGGAATTTTCTTAATTTCATTTTTGCCAGAATATAGAAATGCAACTGATTTTTGTATATTGATTTTCTATCTTGTAACCTTGCTAAGCTTGTTTTTAGTTTTAGTAATTTTTTAGTAGTGCTTTAGGATTTTCTATATACAGGATAATGTCATCTGATAATGGACAGTTTCACTTCTTCCTGTCTAATCTGAATGCATGTAATATCTTTTTAATTTTTTTTATTTTTAAAATGTATTATTTTTTGGTGTTACTGCACTAGCTGGAATCTACAGTGCAACATTCAGTAGAAGTAGTAAGAACAGACATCATTGTTTTTCTCCTGATATTTGAAGGAAAGTTAGCTGTAGACTTTTTTGTAGATGCCCTTTATTGGGTTGAAGAAGATCATTTTGATTCCTGGTTTTTGAGTGTTTTTTATATTGTTTGGGTGTTGGATTTCATCAAGTGCTTTTTCTGTCTTTTGAAGTAATCATGTGGCTTTGGTTCTTTATTAATACGATGTTTTACATTAATTTATTTGCAGATGGTTAAGCAGCCTTGCATTCCCAGGATAAATCCCACTTGGTCATATTGTATAATCCTTTTTGCTGAATTTGGTTTGCTTATTTTTTTTTTAAAGATTTTTTTTTTTTTTTTTGTATTTGGATCCATGAGGAATATTGGTCTGTAGTTTTCTTTATAGTTGTCTTTGTCTGGCTTTGGTATCAGGATGATACCAACCTCATGGAATGAATTGGGAAGTATTCTCTCCTATAGTTTCTGAGATTATACAAGTTTGCTTTTATTTCTTATATATTTCATAAACTTTATCAGTGAACCATCTGAGCCTAGGCTTTTCTTAGTGTGAAGATTTTTCATGAGTAGTTCAATTTTCTTATTTGTTACAGATATATTCAGAGTCACTATTTTTTTTAAGTCAGTTGAAGTAATTTGTCTTTCCAAGAATTTCTTCTTTTTAATATCAGTTGTGTAATTTGCTGGTTTAACGTTGTTCATAATATTACCTTTTAATTTTATATTTTTCTTTTGTTTTTGTTTTCATTTCCACTTTAATATTTACTTTTTTCTTCTTGCTCTGAATTTAGTTTCCTCTTCTAATTTCTTAGGGTATGGAAGCTTAGGTTATTGATTTGAGACTGCTCTTTGTTCATTTCCAATACAGGCATTTAAAGCTATAAATTTTCCTATAAACACTGCTGAGCTATATCCCATGAAGTTTAATATGTTGTGTTTTCATTGTCAGTCAGCTCAAAATATTTAATTTCTCTTGTGATTTTTTTTCTTTGACCCGTGAGTTTTCCCAGATTGCTTTCTGTTTATGGATTTTAATTTCATTCTTTTGTTGTCAGGTAATAGCCTTTTTATGTTTCAGTTGTAAATTTGCTGAAATTTATTTTGTGGCCCAGCATGTGGTCAATTTTGGAGAATGTTCTTATGTGCTTAAAGGGAATGTATATTCTATAATCATTGGGTGCAGGGTTCTATAAATTTAAGTTAGATCAAATTGGTTGAAAACGTTGCTGAAGTCTTTTACATCCCTGCCGATTTTCTCTCTAGTTCTATTTATTATTCAGTTCAGTTAGTTTTTGCTTCATGTATTTGGCAGCTTTGTTGTTAGGTACAAATACATTTATAAATGTTATATATTCCTGATGTATTGACTCTTTTATCATTAGGAAATATCCCTCTTTTTCTTTCTTTTTTTAGCCTTTTTTTTTTTTTTTTTTTTTAAGACAGAGTCTCACTCTGTTGCCTGGGCTAGAGTGCCGTGGTGTCAGGCTGGCTCACAGCAACCTCAAACCCCTGGGGGCTCAAGCAATCCTGCCTCAGCATCCCGAGTACCTGGGACTACAGGCATGTGCTACCATGCCTGGCTAATTTTTTCTAATATATTTGTAGTTGTCCAGCTAATTTCTTTCTATTTTTAGTAGAGATGGGGTCTCACTCTTGCTCAGGCTGGTCTTGAACCCCTGATCTTGAGCGATCCCCCTGCCTTGGCCTCCCAGAGTGCTAGGATTACAGGTGTGAGTCACCATGCCGGACCCTCTTTTTGTTTACTGCTATTTAAAGTCTATGTGCTATTAATAGCCACTCTGGCTTTCTTATTGTTACTGTTTGTATGGAATAGCTTTTTTATTCTTTTACTTTCAACCTATTTGTATCTTTGAATCTAAGGTGTGTCTTTTGTAAAAGCATATAATTGTGTCTTGTTATTTTAGCTAACATGATAGTCTCTGCCTTTCGAATGGGATGTTTAGTCTATTCCCCTTTAATGCCATTTTGGATATGATTAGATTTATTTCTGCCTTTCTTTACTGCCTTCTTTTGTGTTAAATATTCTTTTAGCGTACCATTTAAATTTCCCTGTTGATTTATGGTTTTTTCTTTTAGAGATAGGATCTTGCTGTGTTGCCCAGTGGCTGATCATAGGTGCACTACAGCCTCAAACTGTGATCCTCCAAACTCAGTCTCTTGAGTAGCTGGGACTATAGGCACATCACCATGCCTGGCTCTCTGTTGATTTTTTAAAATCATTTTTTAGAGTTTTTTTCTTAGAGGTTGCTGTAGGAATTATAGTATGCTTCTTAATTTATATCACAGCCTATTTTTGTAGTTGAATTTTTATCTCAATATAGCAGTAGGAAAAGAGTTTCCTTTAATAAGGGCTAAAGTAGATTGGTCTAGAATGGAAGTACTAAGTTTTTAAAAATGTATTGTTTTTAAAATAATCACAAATTTTTATATTTGATAGTTCTCGCTTTTTTATATTACTAAGCTTATGTTATTGTCAGTTCTAGTGTGTTTTCCGTAGTACTTAACTATTGATGCCAGTATTTAGTGGAATTTTATCTAGTTAAATGCAGTATCAGAACTTACATTGAGTTCTGTATATGAGATTCATAGTTGCTTATCGTAAACTCCCATTTTCACCATTACGCCAGCTGTAGTAATGGTATTTTCCCCCACTATTGCACTCCAAAAGCTTTGTAAATATGCATAACTTCTGTTTCTTATGTCAAATTTGGCAAATTGAACTCTTGCTAACTCTAAATTTTCTTCTGCCTTTAAAATTCTGTGATTCTCCTTGGTCACAAGTGTTTATGGAAATTATAATATTTCATTTGATATGTTTGCAGAGTAGTTATTTGAAATTTATTCACCTATTGTTTGCTGACATCTGATGATAGTAGAGACATTTTTATTTTTTATTTCTGGGCTTTGATCTTAAATGAGAATTTGATCTGGTTTCAGAAAGGAAAAAGGATTACAAACTAGGATCCATAGCATGCTGAAAGTAAAAGTTTGTTTTTAATAGCAATTAATAGTAATTTTTTATAAAGAATTTTTAATTTAATTATTAAATCTAAGGCCATGCAAATTTTTAGTTGTGATTTCAGAAACCAATAGTGAAAGTTGTGATATTCTATTTAATTGAGTGCAAATACAATACCAACTGGCTTTTTTTTTTTTTTTTTTTTT
>RJWJ010007219.1:0-44535 GCA_004363605.1 Indri indri | reverse complement strand
TAGTAGAGGCAGGGTCTTGCTCTTGCTCAGGCTAGTCTCGAACTCCTGAGCTCAAACGATCCGCCCGCCTTGGCCTCCCAGAGTGCTAGGATTACAGGCATGAGCCACTGCGCCAGGCCCCAACTGGCTTTTATTATTTAATCTTTCTTGCTCTCTCATCAGCTATACAGCATGTATTATGATAAATAATAACTTATTAATATTACTAGCTTTTTATGGATTTGCTTTGGATTTTATCTAGATTTTTCCAGGGATTTTAAATTTCTACTCTATGTAAAACTTCAGCTCTCATTTTTCTGTTCTTCTTAATAAGAATATTAAGAGGGGGAGCATTTTCTAGAATTTGACTGATAGGTCTCTGTTAAAATGTGATTCCCTTTCTAATAAAAAAAACATGACATTACCAGTATAAGCTTAACATGTGAAGATCATGGTTTTCAGATCACTTGATTTATGTTCACTTACGACTTCCTCAGCATCCAAATTTTACACACTTTAACCTAGTGTTTGATTGCCTAAGGCCTTGCGTTTTTCATCTAATACGTTTTATAGCAGTTTCCCACTTGTTTACATTTTAGTTTAACCTGGTAACCATATGAACACCATTGTGTTAGGTATTATAGGGAGATTTTTTAAAATTAATTAAAAAATTAATGAGATAAGATTCTGCCTTATGGTGCCAGTGAAATAATTAGAATATAACTTTGCATGGCTGGATGCTGACTTGTGTGCATGTAGTATATCAGCTCATTAAAGGAAAAGACTGTGAAGCAAAATGGTAGAGGAAGGTTTCAAGGAAGAAATGGAGTTTGAAGGATGGTAAGTGAAATTATGATATAAGAATAGAGGGTAGATAGATTTTGTTTAGGTATAAAGAAAAAAATAGCAATACAGACAGTCCTCAACTTAAAGTTGTTTGACTTTGTATCCTGGGACTTTGGATTACTAATAAATGGGAGGAGTGATAGAAATTGTAAGATTATAGAAAGTGATTTTCATTTTAGAAATATTTGAGATACACTTTGAGGGAAATGATTATCACATTGATACATTCACACATGGGTACTTCAAGAATTTGTAGTGCCAATAAAGAATTATGAATGAATTCTCACATAATGAAGCCATTGAGGTCTTTCAGAGGCTGTGAAAATGAATGAATTTTTGAGGAAGTGTAGGTAGGGCTGAGTAGCTAGAGTTAAGAAATTACCAAAGTTACTGAACCACTGGAGAAAGTGTAGTCAGTGAAGAGTCAATCAGTACAATACAAGAAAGAAGATAGTCACAGAAGCCAAAGAATAAAAGAATTGCAGGATAGAAGGACTCATTCACCACAAGTATTGAATGTTGCAATACTAATTCTCTTCACTTCAGTGTCCCCCACTTCTTCCTTATACCTTAAATTCAAAGGTCAGTCATCATCACTCCCTTGCATATATGTATCTTTAGTTCCTTTACTGCTCTCTCTTTGTCTTGGCAAAACTACAACCATGCTAAATCTTACTCTTGCAGCTGAATGGGACTGGAGAAAAATAATAAAACCGTGATGACTGGTCTCACTTTAAATTAATGGCAATGGACTCTTAATTCTACCCAGCAATTGTACCACACTTCTTCGATCCATTCACTTTCCTAGATGACTGTTTCATACTTTCTTCTTAAAACTTACAGCATCTGCTCTCCATCAAGGCAGTCAGACAAGAGTTTTCACAAGCACCTAGCATTACATTTATCTACCTCATCTGCCTGTAGTCTCTATACCCAGATGTTCTCTGCCTTTCCTTCTGTTACTATAGATGAATTGTCTAGGTTCCTAAAGACAGCCCTTTGACTTGTTCACTAGGTCTCACTCCCTCACACATATTCAAAGACGTAAATAATTCACTCATGTATTATCATTTATTATTTCTCGCCTTTAAACGCACAAACAAAAAACCCCTCTCCACTTGATCCTGCTTTCTCCTCCTGCTACTGCTCAAGTTCTTAGCTACTCATTACAATTGTTTATATTCACTCTCTTATTCCTCCCCTCCCACTCTTTCTTAAACCTATCCTAAATGAGTTTCTGCTTTTATATCCTGCCACTTTCAAAATAGCTCTTCTCAGTTTCTGCTCTTACATCCCACCACTTTCAAAATAGGTCTTTTCAAGGTCACCAGTGACTTTTGTCTTGCAAAGTCTAGTGGTCAGTTCTTAGATCTCCATATTAAGTTGATGTGGTGGCTCCCTCGTTCTTGAAGAAAATCATGATTTGACTTCCAGGACACCATGTTTATTATATTAGAATTGCTATATCAGTACCACTGCCAGCACAAAACACACAACATTTGAGATTTTTTTCCGATTCTTTTTGTCTTTGGAATATATCCCAATATATTAGTTTCCTAGAGCTACTGTAACAAATTACCACAAATTTGGGGCCAGAAGTCTAAAACCAAGATGTCAACAGACCCGTTATCTCTCCAAAGGCTCTAGGAAAATATCCTTCCTTGCCTTTGCAGCTTGTAGTGGCTCCAGGTATTCCTCCGCTTGTGGCTGCTTAACTCCAGTCTCTGCCTCTATTTTCACACAGCCTTGTTTGCTTGTCTGGGTATCTCCCTCTTCTATCTTATATAAGAATGTGTGTCATTACATTTAGGCCGCACCCTAAATCCAAGATAATCTCATCTTGAGACCCTTTATTACATTTGCAAAGATCTTTTTTCCAAATAAGGTCACATCTATAGGTTCCCCATGGGCTTATTTTGGGGTGAGTGTCCACATTTCAACCCACTACACACAGTAATTATATAGTCAGAGTACTGTCATCAAAGTTACTTGAATTAAATTTTTTTTTCTGTGTGATTCTGGTAGTATTTGATATACAGTTAGGTTTGATTGCTATTTGTATTCAGTTTTAGGATTTGGTTTTTTATCCATTAGTAATGTTTATTTTTGAGTATGTATAATATATACCGTCATGCTCTGCATAAAGACATTTTGGTCAACAATGGGCCATATACACAGCATAGTCCCATAAGATTTTAATACTGTATTTTTACTGAACCTTTTTATGCTCAGACATGTTTAGATACACAAATACTATTGTAATACAGTTGCCTACAGTATTCTGTACAGGGACCATTTAGGTTTATATTAGTACACTCTATGATGTTCACATGTCAAAATTGCCTAACAATGCATTCCGAGAACATATCTCTGTCATTAAGTGATGCATAACTATGCATGATTCACAGATCAAAATTATATTAAAAAGATATATTCAGAATTCTGACTATAATCCTATTTCTGCCTTCCTTCTGGATAACCACTTTATTACTTTGAAGTTTATCTTAACCCAACCACTAAGTCGCATTATCCTCATTTAAAGATGGTAAGAAAACAAATGAACTTCCCAAAGTTCCTGTCTTTAAAATGAAGATGAGACTTATTCATTGGGTTATTATGAAGATTAAATGGAAAAAAAAGAAGAATGCAAAGCAACTAGCATGGTGCCTGGCACATGGTAGATATAAATTTCTTTGCCCCCCTCTGTACCTCAGAATATAAGTCATATATTGCCTACAATTAGGGAGCCTAATTTATTCATGTGTAGACTTTTATTTCTATAATGGAGAACTTGTGGTGTCTTAAAGAATATGGGAATGGCAAAGTATTGCCCAGAGTAAGATACCAACTTTTTCGCTTTCAGATTTTGAAAATTGTAATACATAGCATTCATCTACCTTTAGTAGCACTGGTTTTAAAATTTGCAATCATTATCCACTCATTCATTCATGTATTAGAGCATCTGAGTCAGCCTCATTTTGGAGAAAATCCTAACCTGCCTGAGGCTTCTTATAGAAATGAAACATATTTTGGGTAAGTTTCTTAAACTTCATAAAATTTTCTTCTCATTTTTCCTTGCCTTGATTGATTGATTGCTAAAACATGTATTTCTGCCCTTGGTAATGCCACATGCTTGCCTTCAACCATGTACTGTGGGCATTCTAAATTTTTCAAAAGCCCAAATTTGAGAGAATGTATTAATGGAAGACGACTAAAGAATGGCATTCTTTCCATTCCTCTGAATATTTTAAATTTTGCTCTTAGGTTTAAACCATTAGAGATCTGTACGCATGAATTGCATTATTTTGGTCCCTTGTAGCTTTGCTGTTACTAAATCGTGGTTTTAGTATGTGATTTTTTTAAAAAAAGAGAAGAGGAAGAGAAGGAAAAGTCCCCAAAACAGATCTTTGGCTTTTTTAGAGATGTTATTAAGGACTATCTCCATTGTATCATCGAGAGTCGTCTTTATAAGGACTCGCTAGTAAAATTTCACTGAGAGTATAGTATGTTAGAAAAGTTGTACTTCGGAACAACTACTGATTCTCTTTTATTTTTATACACAGAGTATTTTCTTCTTTGCCTTACTAACTAGGAAACTTAAGCCTTATTTTAGGGCCAACTCTTGAAGTTTTATAGAACAAAATAATATGCTTTTCTGTGTGCCATTTTTATTTATTTTCTTTATCTAAATGTATCCTTTGCCCTGAATCCTTTACCTATTTATTTTTGGTCATATGCATTCTGCTGGTAAGCTGCCTCAACTCCTTATAGAATGAAGCAGTGTGTAATGTGTAGGTTTTTATGTGTATGTTAAATCCTCAGACCCTAGGATGCTTCCCTCTAACTCATCCTCCACATCCAGGTGGTCACCAAGCTTATATCTTTAATTTCTTTCTTTTTGTTCCCTTGCTCTGTCTTTATTTGGGGTCTCATTGTTTCATTAGTATATTTCCTACCTTATTGTTCTTCATAATTTGGTGTCTTCTATGTCCTCCACAGCACTGCTGAAGACCATCTTCTAATACCAGGATCTGTTTATATAATATCATTCTCTCAGTATAAAATATTTTTGTGGTTCCCTGTGGCTTTCAGTCATGTTTGGACTCCTTAACTTAACACATAAGGCTTTTTCATGATCTGTTTCCTATTTTTTTTAAACCTCACTTTCCATGCTTTTCAATTCTATTCATCCTGAAGTATTTGAAATTCATCTTGAAGTACTTGAAATTCCTTAAACTTGTCATTCAGTTTCACACTTATTTGCCTTTGCTCCTGCTATTTCCTCTGCCCAGAACACCCTTCCCACTCTTCTTCCCTACCAAGCTTTCAAAATTCATTACAGGTAACATCTCCCCCAGAAGTGTATCTCCCTATCTTCTAGCCCAGTAGTTAGTGTGGTACCTGGATCAGCAGCATTAGTGTCATTTGAGAAAATTGTTAGAAATTCAAATTCTTGAATGTTAGCCAAGACCTACTGAATTAGAAACTCTGGTGATGGGACCCAGCAGTCTGTGGAGCCCAGTGATTTTCAAACTTTAGCATGCATAAGAATCATTTGAAAGGATTGTTAAATACCAGCCTCCTACTCCTATCCCTGAAAACCTTGAGTTGGATGGGTTGTTAGGTTGCATTAATAGCCCCAATTTTTTTCTGTGTGATTAGGCTATTCCTCCCACCCTTTCCTAAAGGGGCAGAGGAATTTCCTTGCCCCTTGATTTTGAATTTGGCCACAGGACTTGGCTTTGACCATTGGAATTAATGGGCATGATGTTACCAAAGTCTTGAAAATCACTTGCAGGATTGGCTTTGCACTTTAGTACCTCTGTCATCTCTAAGAGACCAACATGTCCATCCTGGCCCACTGGTTCCAGGAGAACAGGACTTTGTTGAGAGACTGTTGTTTCAAGTCAGTACATACTGAAGCATTTAGGGAAATAGACTTTGATGTCTCCAGCTCGCTTGCTCATGCTCGCGCGCCCTCGCTCACTCGCTCTCCACACACACACACACACACACACACACACACACACACACACGGGGGGGGGCGGGGGGCGGGGGAGATTGCAAATATCAAAACAGATGGAGCAAAATGTAAACAATCCGATCTGGGCAAAGATTTTGGTAGTTTCTTGTACTAAACTAATTATGTAACTATTTAAGTTTAAAATTATGTCAAAATTAAAAGTTACCTCTTCAATCTAAAAGATGTTAAAACATTTCAAACAGAAAAAGCTTTTATGCCTTTTATTGCTCTGCAAAGCTTTAAAATTAGCTGGTCTGAACTTGAACTTTATTCAGTAATAAAAGCTTATAATACTAATGAACTAGGTACTATATAGAACACACACAGACTGTAATTGCTTTTACAATTTTTTTAGTTTGAAATAATTGTAGATCCGTGGAAGTTGAAAAAAATGTACAGGGAGATAGATGAGTACACCCTTCAGTGTCTCCTCCAATAGTAACATTTTATATAACTGCACTACAGTTTCAATACCAGGAAATTGACGTTCGTAGGATCTAAAAGCTTGTTCAGATTAACCAGCTGTGTATGCACTGTTTGGAGGGGGAGAGGGAGTTCCGTACAGTTTTATTGTGCATGTAGCAATGCGTAACCACCACTATACTCTTGTATCACTGCAAGCACCACTCCCTTTGTGCTCTCTCTTCATAGCCACACCTGCACTCTCCACTTTTAATACCTGGCGATCACTAAACTGTTCATCATCTCTGTGATGTTACTATTTCAAGAATGTTACATAAATGGAATCGTACAGTATGTAGCCTTTTGAGATTGGCATTTTTCCACTTAGCATAATTTCCTTGAGATATCCAAGTTGTGTGTATCAATGGTTCTTTTTTTATTGTTCTAGCATTCAATGGTATGGATCTACCATGGTTTGTTTAACCATTTATGCATTGAAGGACATTTGGGTTGTTTCCAGTTTTTGGCTATTACAAAATTATCTAAGTCCATTTTGTGCTGCTGTAACAGAATATCTGAGACTGGGTAATTTATAAAGAACAGATTTATTTCTTACAGTTCTGGAGGCTGGGAAATTCAAGGTGGAGGGGCCCACATCTGGCGAGGGCCTTCTTGCTGTGTCATCCCATAATGGAAGGTGGAAGGGGAAGAGAAGGTGGGGGGCATGGAAGAAGGGGAGGGGAAGGAGCGAAACTTTTTTTTTTTTTTTTTTTAAATCAGAGACCCACTCCCATGATAACTAACCCACTCCTGCGATAACAGTATTGATCCATTCATGAAGGCAGAGCCTTTATGATCTAATCACCTCTTAAAAGTCCCACCTCCTAACTCTTGCCTTGGGGATTAAGTTTCCAACACATGAACTTTGGAGGACACAGCTAAACTACAGCACAAATAAAGCTGCTGTGAACATTGTGCAAGTTTTTGCATGAATGTAAGTTTTCAAGAGTGTACAATTGCCTTTTTACTTAGCATTTAGGTTTATCCGTAAGTTTATTCTGAAGCAGTTGTTGTCAAACTTTGTGAAACTCATTGTTCCTTCCAGGGCCTTTAAAGCTATGCCTAATTCTGTAAACATAGTTATTGTAATTCAAGTTACTCTTTTTAAGGAGTATGGTAGCCTTATATGAAAAGAGATAAATTGATTCAAAACTAAGCAACTATGAGTATCTCATGCTCAATAACTAAGACATGTATGTAAATAACCAGTAGATTACTTTTCAAAGTGGCATGAATCAAAATAAATCAGACTGAGAGCCCCCTCACCTATCAGGTCAGGTACGATCTAATTTGTTTGTACCTTTTCTCCCTAATCTTGTGTCAATTCATTATTGTGTACCAGCCATATAGTCTTCTTTTCCTTTTTTAAGTTCTCTCCTTCAGGGACTTTACCATGCTCATCATTTGCCATCCCCGCATCTTCTTACTCTTTTGCCTATCTAACTCTTACTCATGAGATTTCCTTAATAAGGCAACTCCTCCTCCCCCCACACATAAACTTAGTTAACCTTCTTTGAGTGCCGTATTCTTTTCATTTAAAGAAGAGCTATGGCTCTGAGAATCAGACCTTGGGCAAGTTACTTAACCTGTACATGCCTCAGTTTTGATTATCTTAAAATGAAGATAAAATTAGTACCTACTTCATAGGATAAGAATTAAATGAATTAAAATATGTAAATCCCTTAGAACAATTCCAGGCACATATTAAGCACTACGTTAGTATCATCCGTTATTGTTGTTGTGGACTTTTTCACAATATGTAATTATGCATTACATGATAGTTATTCAATGTACATCCCTACTGGACTTTAAGCTCCATGAGGGTATCAACCATGTCTGTTTTATTTACTACTAAATACTCAGCAACCACTGTCAACACCTCTTCCGGGTGTTGGGTATTAAGTGTGTGATGATGAATACATAAAAGTTTACTTTATTAGAAATCAGATGAGTGAAAAGAAAGAAATTAGTCACTTCTAAATTTCATCGCACCCAGTTATAAGAATATTTAATATTGGCCGGGCGCGGTGGCTCACGCCTGTAATCCTAGCACTCTGGGAGGCCGAGGCGGGCGGATTGTCCTGACCTCAGGAGTTCGAGACCAGCCTGAGCAAGAGCGAGACCCCATCTCTACCAAAAATAGAAAGAAATTAATTGGACAGCTAAAAACATATATAGAAAAAAAAATTAGCCGGGCATGGTGGCGCATGTCTGTAGTCCCAGCTACTCGGGAGGCTGAGGCAGGAGGATTGCTTGAGCCCAGGAGTTGGAGGTTGCTGTGAGCTAGGTTGACGCCACGGCACTCTAGCCTAGGCAAAAAGAGGGAGACTCTGTCTCAAAAAAAAAAAAAAAAAAGAATATTTAATATTATCAGGTACTGGTAAAGAAGGGATAAACTATTTTCTCAAGTTCAAGCAATTCAGTATTCTTATTGAAAGTGCTTTTTTTTTCTTTTTAAAGTCTTATTTGCTTTTGTGTTTATGTGTAATAGCTAATTGTATTAAAACGTAATTTGAAAAAACCTATCTTTCTACATTACTCTTTTCTGTACCTCTCAATTTTACTTAGATTTCTTAACAATAAAAGTTCCCTGTAATATAAGGTAATGTTTCTCTTCCTAATCATTTCCTTTAGGTACTTCTAAAATCAAACAGCTGTCACATTTCTAAACCTGGGAAATCTCTGTTTAGTTAATATCCCAAGACTTTTTAAACCTAGAAACAAGATAAATAAAACCATACCAAAAATGCTTTTTTTCCTAGTTTAAGGTTTAATTAAAGAGTTCAGATACTTCTGCTATTTGAATCACTACCTTGGAGATTATGCTATAACACACCGAGTCATTTGATTCTGTATTTCCATTAGCCTTCTACCTTTTACCTCAGGATGTATTGTCATTACATTTTCTTTTTAATAATCTGTGTTTCATAGAAAGTTTACTTTTGTGTAACTGTGATTAATGTAAAGTTAATCAGAAACCCCACTTAAAATTTAAAAATCCATGTCTCCTAATGAAAAATTGATAATGACAGAATTTAAAGAACTAAATATGTTTTCATTTTCTATGCAGAAAAGATACTTGATATTATCAGAACCTGCATGTTGTGATTTGTTCATTGAACATGAGTATATTAATTTAGAAAAAATACATCCTTAATTCATTTCATCCCTAATTTATATTCTTTTTTTTTTTTTTTTTTTTTTTGAGACAGAGTCTCACTGTGTTGCCCGGGCTAGAGTGCCTTGGCGTCATCCTAGCTCACAGCAACCTCAAACTCCTGGGCTCAAGCAATCCTTCTGCCTCAGCCGCCTGAGTAGCTGGGACTACAGGCATGCGCCACCATGCCTGGCTAATTTTTTCTATATATTTTCAGTTGTCCAATTAATTTCTTTCTATTTTTAGTAGAGACGGGGTCTCACTCTTGCTCAGGCTGGTTTTGAACTCCTGAGCTCAAACAGTCTGCCCACCTCGGCCTCCCAGAGAGCTAGGATTACAGGCGTGAGCCACCACGCCCGGCCCCTAATTTATATTCTTATATCCTATAAAAAAGGATAATACAGGGGTCCAGTGGAAATCATAGAAAGGTTACCGTAGGTAATATGAGTCAAGAATCACTTTTCTCCATTTACTACTGCTTTCCTATAATTTGAACTATTTAAAATAATTTGAAAATTTAGGTCCTTAGTAAGAAGCTGTTTGTTATTGGTGTAAATTGGCTTTTTAAAAGTTTCTTTTTCCTGAAAAGCTATCTCCTTATCTTTTCTCACATTCATTAGTTACATTATTTAGTGGTTATATTTGGTTCTTATGAATTCTTCTGTGAGTTTTTGGAATCAGTTGTGAAAATACAGCTTAAGGGAAACATGGTTTAGCAATGGTAGGTCTCAAAAAACATTTTTTTAAAACAAGTTTAATTAATGCTGACATCACCTTTAGTGTTAGGTAGGGATGAGGGTGTTCACGTGACAGGACAGGCAGTTAGACATGTAGGTGGCAGGGCAGACTATTAGGTAGATGTGGTCAAAGGCCGAGGGTCAGGACCAGTAAAAACAGAGAAAAGAAACCATAACAACAAGCACTTGAGGTTAGGGATTTTTCCCAACTGGGAGCATGCACAAAAACTAGGAGTTTATGACCAAAAGTAGCCTTTCTCTTATTAACATAATAAAACTCACACCCCTTAGCATCATTGACAGTTCCGGAGCCAGCTATACAAGGACAAAAAATGGGAGGGTACATGATTCTGGAAATCTCCACACACTTTCCCAAAAAGACATGAATATTCCACCCCTAGCTTAACATTATTTAGGATTAGCATAAAGGACAGACCCTAACCCTGGGGTAATGCTGTTTTCTTATTGGAACAGTACACTCTGCTGACCTTGAGAGTGTACTTTACTTTCTATACTCTGTCTTTAAACTCAGGGTCATCTCTACTCATGGGGACAGACCTGTTCCTTTCTCTCTAACTTACTTTCACTTTACAATAAAAGCTACTTGTGCGAAAGTCCTTCCTGTCTGTCATCACTCATCACTGCAGCACACCACCCCTACTTGCAGTTCTTTCAAACAAGGAGTCAAAAAACCAGGACAACTCTCCCTAAGCACACCTGACATGAGGAAATACTATTTTGTACCCAACAAAAAGTTTGCTCAATTTTTAAAAAACTTTTGAGATTATGGAAAATATCATGTATGTGGTAAACAAAGAGTATAATGAATGCCCAATACCCATCACCCATCCTCAACATGCTGTCATTTGAGTTTCATCTGTACCTCTACCCATTCTTCAGCCACTGCTTAGTTATTATCACTTCTACTTTTACAATTTTTTGGAGTTTGGTAATGTTTATACGTACTGAAACACATACATCTTAGATTTACAATTTTGGCAAGTAGGCAATGTAACCAATACCACATGATAATATAGAACATTTCTATCACACCAGAAAGTTTTCACATGCCCCTTTGCACTCAAACCTGCAATCACTGTTCTAATGGGTTTTTTCCCTACCTTTGATTAGTATTGGCTATTCTAGAAGTTGATATAAATGGAATCATACAATATATGCTTTTCTTGTATTTGGCTTCTTTCAATAGCATATCTATAAAATCTATTCATATTGTTGTGTGTATGAGTACTCCCAACCTTTTTATTGTCAAGCACTATTCCCTTGTGTAATATATCACAATTTGTATATCCACTTTCCTATTGATGAATATTTAAATTGTTTCCAGTTTGAGGTTCTGTGAACATTTGTATATAGATCTTTTTATGGATATGTTCTGAACATTTGTACACAGATCTTTTTATAGATAATGTTTTGCTTTCTCTTGGATAAATACAAATATAAATAGAAGCAAGGTAGTTTTAAAAAAACAAGCAGAAATCAATGAAGTAGGAAACAAGCATACATGAGAGTTTTATAGTTTTCATTATATAGATCTTACACTTCTTTGGTTAGATTGATTCCTCGGTTTTGTGTATGTTTTGTAGCTGTTGTAAATGGTATTGCTCTCTTGATTTTCTTTTAGATTGTCTGCTGTTAGTGTATATAAATGTTACTGATTTTTGTATGTTAATTTTGTATCCTGCAACTTTACTGAATTAGTTTATCAGTTCTAACAGTTTTTTGGTGGAGTCTAGGTTTTTCTAGGTATACAAACATGTCATCTGAAAACAAGGCTAATTTGACTTCTTCCTTTAGTATTTAGATGTCGTTTATTTCTTTCTCTTCCCTAGTTGGTCTGGCCAGGACTTCTAGTATTATGTTGAATAATAGCAGTGAAAGTGGGCATCCCTGTCTTGTTCCAGTCTTTAGAGAAAAGGCCTTCAGTTTTTCCCACAGTACAATGTAAGCCATGGTTTTGTCATATATGGCCTTTATTATTTTGAGGTATGATCTTTCTATACCCATTTTGATGAAGGTTTTTATCACAAAGGGATGTTGAATTTTATCAAATGTTTTTTGGCATCTATTGAAATAATCGTGCGGTTTTTGTTCTTGAGGCTATTAATGTGATGTATTGATTTGCATTTGTTGAACCATCTTTGCGTCTCTTGGATTAATCTCACCTGATCATAGTAAGTGATCTTTTTAATGTGTTGTTGAATTCGGTTTGCTAGTATTTTGTTGAGGTTTTTTGCATCTGTGTTTATCAGTGATATTGACCTGTAGTTTTCTTTTTTGTTGTTTTCTGGTTTTGGTATTAGGGTAAGGCTGGCCTTGTAGAGTTAATTTGGAAAGATTCCCTCCTTTTTAAATTTTTGGAAGAGTTTGAGTAGGATTGGTATTGAGGTCTTCTTTAAATGTTTTGTAGAATTCAGCAGTGTATCCATCATGTCTTGGGCTTTGATGGGAGACTTTTTATTATGACTTCAAACTCATTACTTGTTATTGATTTTCTGAGGTTTTCTGTTTCTTCATGATTCAATATTGGTAGGTTTTATGTGTCCAAGAATTTATCCATAAATTTGAAGAGGGCATAAAAAATGTAAAGATATTCGATGGTCATGGATTGGAAGAATTAATATTGTCAAAGTGACAATGCTACCCAAAGCAGTTTGTAGATTCAGTGCAATCCCTGTCAAAATAGCAATGACATTCTTCACAGAAATAGATAAAAAAAATCCTAAAATTTATATGGAACCACAAACGTCCACATATAGCCAAAGCAATCCTGAGCAAAAAACAAAGCTGGAAGCATTACACTACCCTGACTTCAAATTTTATTACAAAACTATAGTAACCAAAAGAGCATGGTACGGTGTAAAAACTGGCACACAGACCAATAGAACAGACTAGAGAACCCAGATGTAAATCTACACATTTATAACCAACTCATCTTCAAAAAAGTCACCAAAAACATTGGGGAAAGTACAGTCTTTTTAATAAATGGTACTGGGAAGACTGGATAACTCTATGCAGAGGAGTGAAACTTAGACCACAATCTCTTACCATGCACAAAAATCAAAATGGGTTACAGACTTGAATCCAATACCTGAAGCTATGAAACTACTAGAAGAAAACATTGGGGAAACACTCCAGGACATCGATCTGGAGCCAGCCATCTCAACCTTTATGGCATCAGGGACCAGTTTCATGGAAGAGAATTTTTCCACAGGGGCGGGGATAGGGGCTCAGATGATGATGCAAGCGATTGGGGAGGGGGGAACAGCTGTAAATACAAATGAAGCTTCGCTTGCTGGCCTGCTGCTTACCTCCTGCTGTGTGCCATCCTCCCCCCAGCAAAGTTTCATGGTAGACCATTTTTCCATGGGTCGGTGTGGAGGAGCTCTGCGGCCCATTCCCTAACAGGCCGAGGACCAGCACCAGTCCACGGCTGAGGGGATGGGTCTGGGCAAACATTTCTTGCGTAAAGCCTCAAAAGCAAAAATAGACAAATGGAATTATGTCAAAAACTAAAAAGTTTCTGCACAGCAAAGGAAACAATCAACAAAGTAAATAGACAATCCACACATGGGAGAAAATATTTATAAACCGTCCTTCTGACAAGGGATCAATAACCAGAATATATAAGGAGCTCAAACAATGCAATAGCAAAAAATAAATAACCTGATTAAAAACTGGGGAAAAGACCTGAACAGACATTTCTCAAGAAGACATACAAATGACCAACAGGTATATGAAAAAAATGCTTAACAGCACTGTTTGTCAGGGAAATGCACATCAAAATCGTAATCTGATATCATCTCACCCCAGTTAAAATGGCTTTTATCAAAAAGACAGGCAATAACAGATGCTGTCGAAGATGTGGGGAAGGGGAGCCCTTGTACACTGTTGGTGAGAATGTAGATTAGTACAGCCACTATGGCGAATAGTATGGAGGTTCCTCAAAAAAACTAAAAACGGGCCGGGTGTGGTGGCTCACGCCTGTAATCCTAGCACTCTATGAGGCCGAGGATGGAGAATCACTTGAGCTCAGGAGCTGGAGACCAGCCTGAGCAAGAGCGAGATCCTGTCTCTTTAAATGGAAACAATTAACTGGACAACTAAAAATATAAAAAATTAGCTGGGAGTGGTAGCGCGTGAGAGCTAGGCTGACACCATGGCACTTTAGCCCGGGCGACAGAGCAAGATTCTGTCTCAAAAAAAAATAACAACAACAAAAAAATACTAAAATTGGAGCTTCCATATGATCCAGCAGTTCCACTACTGGGTATATATCCAGAAGAAAGGAAATAAATATATCAAAGAGATACCTGCACTCCTATGTTTATTGCAGCACTTATTCACAATAACCAAAATATGGAATTAACCTGAGTGGTCATCATTGGATGAATGGATGAAGAAAATGTGGTGTATATATGCACAATGGAATGTTATTTGCCCATAAAAAAAGAATAAAATCCTGTAATTTGTAGCACCATAGATGGAACTGGAGACCATTATGTTAAGCGAAATAAGCCAAGCACAGAAAGACTAATATCACATGTTCTAACTCATACGCAGGAGCTAACAAAGTGGATCTTGTGAATATAGAAAGTAGATTGGTGGTTACCAGAGGCCAGGAAGGGGAGGATGAAGGAAAAATAAAGAGAATATAAATATGTACATTACCACTGAACTGTACACTTAAAAATGGTAAAGATGATAAGTTACATTTGTATATTTTACCTCAACAAAAAAGGAAACAAGCTACAATAGAGAAGATTAACAAAAAAGTTGGTTCTTTTGAAAGTTTAATAAAATTGATAAACTCACAGCAAGTCTAATCAAAAACAAGAGAAGATGCAAATGGCCAGTGTCAGAAATGAAAGAGCACATTGCTGTGGATGCTACAATATTCAAAGGAATAAGAAAACATTATGGATAATCTTACTCAAACTCTCTTTAAAAATAGAGGAAGAGGGAACATTCCCCAACTCATCTTGTGAGGCCGGCATAGCACTGATAATAAAACCTGGCAAAATCATTACAAGAAAAGAACATTATAGTCAGTATCCCTCATGGATATGGATGCAAAAATTCTTACATTATTAGCAAATGAAATTCAGCATTATATTTCATGACCAAGTGGTTTATATAAGGAATGCAAGGTTGATTTAACATTAGAAATCAATTAATGGGAGTCACTATATTAACAGAAATAAAGGAGAAAAAGCATAAGTTTATTGCACTGAATTTTAAAAAGCATGTCACAAAATTCAGCATCTACTCATAAAAGCTCACAGTGAAATGGAAAGAAACTTCATTAATCTGATAAATGATATCTTTAAAAATAGTATAACCAAATCATACTTAATGGTGATACATGCTTTTCCCCTAGGAAGAAGAACAAGGAAAGGATGTTTGCTGTCCAGCTTCTGGTCAGAGTTGTACTGGAATATCAGAATTGTGGGATGCCACTAAATCGGTAGATGGGGGGAATTTATATTAATGGTACTAAATGTCCATATTTAAAAGAAGGTGCTCAAATCAACAGCCTTGGTTTTCTCCATAAAAAACTAGAAAAAAACATAGCAAATTTCACCCAAAGTAAGCAGAGAAAAGGAAATAAAAAAGATCAAACTTGAAATCAGTGAAATAGAAAGCAGGAAAACAACAGAAAAAGTCAAGAAAGCTAAGAAACTGGGTTTTTGAGGTGGTCAATAAAATAATCCAGACTGTTCAGGAAAAAAGAAGGCTCAAATTACCAATATCATGAGTGAGTGAGGTGACTATGGAAGGACAGTGAGGAAATATTATACTTTATGCCTATTAATTTTACAACTTAAACTGCATGAAAGACACTAACTAAAGACATTAAGTATGAATAGATAACCTGAATGGCCCTATATCTATTAAAAAAATAGAATTTATAGTTAAAAACTTACCCACAAAACTCAGGGCCCAGATGGCTTCATTGGTGAATTCTCCAGACATTTAAAGAAGAAATAATTCCAATTCTGAACAGACTTGTCAGAAAATTGAGTAGGAGGCACTACATCGTAGCTCATTTCATGAGAACAACATCCTCTTACCAAAACCAAAGACATTAAAAGAAAAGAACTAATGAAGGAACAATCTCTCTCATGAATATAGATGTAAAACTTTTAAAATATTAGCTATTTGAGTCTAGTATATAAAAAGCATAATATATTACCATTGAGTGTGATTTATTCCTGGAAGTTTAACATTTCAAAATCAAGTCATGTAATTCACCATATTGACAAACTAAAACAGAAAAAAAAAAAAAACCCACATAATTATCTCAATAGATGCAGAAAAACATTTGACAAAATCCAAAATCCAATCATTATAAAATCTGTTACCAAAGTAGAAATAGGTGACAATTTCCTCAACCTGATAAAAGGAAATCTACAAAAACCTAACATCAAACTTAATGGTGAAAAATGAAATGCTTTTCCTCTATAGTCAGGAACAAAAAACAATTGTCAGTATTCACCACTTCTGTTTAACGTTATGGAGGTTCTGGCCAGTGCAAGAAAAAGAAATAAAAGCATCCAGAGTGGAAAGGAGTAAAACTGAAAGGAGTTTAGGAGTATAAGAGTAAAACCATATGTATTTACAGACAACTTGATCTTTTTATCTTCTATGTAGAAAATTCAGTAGACATACAATTTTACCTCGGCATTCACAGGGGATACCACAGGAGATATCCACCTCCTCCACGGATACCAAAATCTAAGGATGCTCGAGTCTCTTAAGTAAAATGGCATTGTATTTGCATATACCCTATGTACATCTTCCACTATTCTTTCAATTTTCTCTAGATTACTTATACCTGATACAGTATGAGTGTTATGTTGTTATACTGTATTCGTGTTATTTTTTATTGTTACATTGTTATTTTTAATTTTTTTCCCCAAGTATTTTCAATTCATGGTTGAATCCATGGATGTGGAACCTGTGGATATAGGATGCCTACTGTACAAAAAAAAAAAGAAAAACCAAAAGAGAATTAATAAAGTAGGTTGGTAAATTTTCAGGTATAAGATTAATATACAGGCTGGGCGCAGTGGCTCATGCCTGTAATCCTACTACACTGGGAGGCCGAGGCGAGAGGATCATTTGAGCTCAGGAGTTTGAGACCAGCCTGAGTAAGAGCGAGACCCCGTCTCTACTAAAAATAGAAAGAAATTAGCTAGACAACTAAAAATATATAGAGAAAAAAATTAGTCAGGCATGGTGGCGCAGGCCTGTAGTCCCAGCTACTCAGGAGGCTGAGGCAGAAGGATTGCTTGAGCCCAGGAGTTTGAGGTTGCTGTGAGCTAGGCAGACTCCACGGCACCCTAGCCTGGGCAACAGAGTAAGACTCTGTCTCAAAAAACAAAAAAGATTAATATACAATATTCAATTGTATTTCTACATACTAGCAATGAACAATCGGAAATAAAAGAATTTTCAATTACAGTAGCATCAAAAATATGAAACACTTAGTCATGAGTCTGATAAAAGATGTGAAAGTACTATAGACTGGAAACTAGAAAACGTTGCTGAGAGACATTTCTAAAAATCTAAATAAGTGGAGAGATATGCCTTATTTATGGGTCAGTAGACTCAATATTGTTAAGTCAGCTCTACCCAAATTGATATATAGATTGAATGCTGTATCTATTATAATCCTAGCAATTTTGTAGAAATTGACGGGATGATTCTAAAATCCATATGTAACTATAAAAAACCTAGAACCAGAACAGTTTGCGGGGGAAAAAAGAACAAATTTGTACTACTAGTACCCAATTGCAAAATTACTTATAAAGTGACGGTAATCAAGACGGTGTGGTATTTGTTATCGAGATTAGATAAATATATTGCTTGAAGAAAATAAAGGGTCAGGAAATAGACCCACTTACATATGAAAGCTGTTGTTTTACAATAGTGCAAAAGCAATTCAGTGTAGAAAGCATAGTCTTTTCAGCAGATGGTGCTGGGAAGATTGGATATCCATACCCAAAAAGAAAAAAACGAAGCTTATTCCATACTTCACACTGCATTCAAAAATTAACTTAAAAGGGTTTGTAGGCCTAAATGAAAACATAAACCTTCTAGAAAAAAATAGGAGAAAATCTTTGTAAGTTTGTGTTAGAAAAGAAATTTATTAGATATAACATTGTGAGTACAATCCACAAAAGAACAAATTAATAAATTGGACTTCATTAAAATTAAAAACTTACACTCTTCAAAAGACAGTTAAGAGAATGAAATCACAAGGAAAAGACTGGGTACAAATATTTGCAAACCATGTATCTAACAGAGGACTTTTATGAAAAGCATATAAACAGTGCTCTCAAAAAGTAATAGTAAGATTGCCAACCTCTGCTCTAGATCTGCACTTACTGAATGAACGTCAAAGCAGAGATGTCAATTAGGTACTTGAATGTATGAGTCTGGTATTCAGGGCAGAAGTCAGAGTTGGAGATATAAATTTGGGATTCATCAGCACAGAAATGCTATTTTGAAATCATGAGACTGAATGAGATCAAGAGAGTGAGGACAGGAAGATGAAAAGTAACCAGAAGAGGAATCATGAGTGGTGAGTGTAGTCAGAACAAAAACTAGGAAAATACATTGTCCTGGAAGACAAGTAAAGCATTTTTCAAGGAGAGAGTGATACCTGTGTTGAATGCTAGGTCAAATCATGTGAGGTCCAAGGCTTGTCTATTGAATCTAGCAATTTTAGTGCCATTACTAACTGGCAAGACATTTGGTGGTATGATGAGAATAAAATCGCTTACAGTGTGATTCAAGAGAAAGTAGAAAAAGAATTAGAGATGAATATAGAAAACTGAAGGAATTTTGGTATGAAAGGGAGCAGAAAAATTAAGCAGTTGCTGGAGGTGGACCTAGGGGTCAAGATAAGGGGTTTTCTGGTTTTGTTTTTTTGGGAGTAGGGGGAGTTATCAGCATATAAATGTTTTATGCTGACTGAAATGATTTGATAAGGGGAAAATTGATGATGCAGGAGAGAGAAGAGAGTTGCTGGAATGCTGTCTTTGAATGGGTTAGAGCAGAATAGAGATGAGTGTGCAGATTATGCATAAGTGATCCATGATTTTTTGCATGTCGTCTGTGTCTACCCTTTCTCAATTTTTTTTGCTGTTACTTTAATTAATGATCTTACTTACTGAATTGGGAGAATTTCTTAAAATATCTGAAGCATATTACATGTTCTCATACTAGGTTGTCTTGAAGAATTATTTGTGGGACTATGTCACATATGAGGATCAAAAATCAAAGTAGCCAGAGTTTCTTGAAAAGATTCTTAGGGCAGCCAAATTCCAGATGGCTAACAGAACTAAGACGGCTGATAAAACTATTACATACTTTTATGATATAATATTTATGTAGAAGTTGGACCCATGTTTTTTTTTTTTTTTTTTTTTTTGGAGACAGAGTCTCGCTTTGTTGCCCAGGCTAGAGTGAGTGCTGTGGCATCAGCCTAGCTCACAGCAACCTCAAACTCCTGGGCTCAAGGGATCCTTCTGCCTCAGCCTCCTGAGTAGCTGGGACTACAGGCATGCGCCACCATGCCCGGCTAATTTTTTTATATATGTATTCTTAGTTGTCCAGCTAATTTCTTTCTATTTTTTTAGTAGAGGCGGTGTCTCACTCTTGCTCAGGCTGGTCTCGAACTCCTGAGCTCAAACGATCCGCCCACCTTGGCCTCCCAGAGTGCTAGGATTACAGGCGTGAAGCCACCGCACCCGGCCCCACGTTTTTCCTATATTTTATATGCACCCCTACAAAAACATTCTCTGTGTGTGTGTTTAAACAAAAAATTACACACTTCAGGATCTGTTACTTCCTAGTAGTACAGAGTAATCAATTCAGAAGAATCTGGCCAACCTTTGATGTACTAATAAATCTGAATTTTTATTTTTCCCGTTGATTTACATTAGTTGAAAGTGTGCCCTCTTGTGGACTATTCAGTAATTTTCACATAAAAGCCTTTTCTCTTACTATTTCAGACTAAATTGTGTATCATCATATATGTTTTGGTCAACAGTTTAGTCCTGGATCTTAATGTTATGGTTCTTTAAAAACTAAACCTTATTTAGAAATAAATGAAATAGTCATTGTTTGATTTTTGTATTTCTGATGCCATTGTTTAGGAAACAGTCTCATAGTATAAGATACAGTTTCAACCTAGAAGGGGCTTGGAGATAGGCTATTGCTTTTGCAGTGTAAAAGGTGAGAAATAAAATTTATTTTGGTGGTTGCTGGTGGTGGACTAGGAACCCAAATAACACATAGCAGCACTTGGAAATTTCCTCCATGGCCTATCTTTTAAAATAAATTTAAAGAATCAAATTCCAGGGCCCAGGACTATTTTTTCCTGATATAGCTTCTATTTTTGCATATTTTGGTATGATTAGACTTCATGTAACTAATCTGTAGGCCTCTGCAAATCAGTTTAACTGTATAACCAGCTGGGACTATTTAAAGTGATATGAAGTTTTATTAAAGTCAGTTTATAAGAATATACATAAAAAGTTTTATTAATTATTTTATTTCTTGACAAACATGCATATTCTGTAAATTGCTCTTGTAAACCCTAAATCTCAACCTGATTTACTTATTGGTAACTTTTCTTTCTCTGCATAATAGTACTCAATAATGTAAATATATCCTTCTATAACATACTGTATATATTATGATATAGCTACATTATTGGTACATGTGTGTGCATGTGTACCGATGGATGTGGATGTGGATACACACATACTATTGGTATCCAGCATAGCAGCTGCAAGGAATTCAGGGTTCCAGTAGTGAAACAAGTGTCCCAAGAGAGCTTTGTAGCTTTGTTTTATTTTGCATTTTTCTTATTTAATGGAGGTAATTTAGAGCTTTAGAAAAGCAGAAATGTTTTAAAGTGAGAATTTTCACAGTGTAGCTGATTGGGAACTATTTGGTTTTGAGCTAGGATTTGAAGAAGATTCTTTCAGAAGTGTCTTAAACAAAATGTGAAAAATCTGTTCGTGAATAGCAGGCAGTAAAAAGGAGTCTGAAGGTAGCTTGACTAAAGTGAAAGGATTTTGTTGGAGAGGTGCCACTCTCTAGGGACTCACTGTGACCTATTTAAAATAGTAAGTAGTACAACATAGATTGATTTATTTACTTAACCTGTGTAGCTATTTACGATTTATATCCATCCCACCTGTTTCCCAAAAGGATTTGAGGTGGTTTATAATATTTAATTTTAAATGTAATATAAACCAGGACAATAAAAATATGCTAGTTTTAAGCTCTCCTTACCACCACCAAAAAATTAGCATTATGAAAGAAGAAAAGTGTTAATTAGCTAAATAGTCCACATATATGAAATTTTGGTTTATTCAAAATATTGTTATAATCACACAAGATGACAACATAGTATAAAGAATACTGAACTAGAAATCCAGACATTTGTATTCTAGTCTTGGTTGGGTCAATTACTAACTCTGAGACCTTGAACAAACACTTAGCTTCTCTGAAAAGAACTTTTACTGTTGTGTACCTTTTATTGATTTACCTATCTGTCATAGCACTGCAGATAATTCTCAGTTTTATTAATATGTCTTCAGATATGCATGAAAATATAAGATTTAGTTAGAAACACCTGAGTTCAAATTCCAGCTCTGCTGTGTGCCATCTGTTTAGCTGTAGACAAAGTATTTAGGCTCTGAGACTTCATTTTTACATCTGTGAAAAAGAGATAATCTTTATAACTCTCTGATACTGGTATGATTTACGAAAGGTTTGTGTAAATGTCTGACTTCTTATATGTTTCTCCTACAAAAAAATATTTCTCCTACAGGGTTACATTATCTCTTGTCCGTCTCATCTGTTATTATAATTTAACTATTATCAACCCTCTATAGATTACTTTCTTAACTGTAGCTGTAGTTCTGACTACTTTTGTCAGATCCTGAATTTCCAACTTCCTTCTTTAGACATCTATAACTAGATGTTACACTGGCATTTAGTTCAAGTGTCCAAAATCAGACCATCATTACATGTCATACTGCAGTATTCTACTAACAGAACTTTCTGCCTCCATTCTCTATCTCTACCATCCCATCTTCCTTATCACTGTTATGTTAGTCTTAATTGAAGGCTTAAGTTTGCTTATAACAAGGATATGGGGAAAAATATTGACATTGTATAACAAACTCCCTTGCAGGCTCCAGTTCACTTTTGTGAACTGTGTGCCCTGGCCAAAGTGTTTATTGAATACACTCTGCATATTCTATTAGTCTTTAACACCTAGCATAGTGCCTTCATACAAAAGATGCTTAGCATAGGTTTCATAGATAATTACTTAAATATTCCAGAGAAATCTATGTACGTGTAGCAGCAAATATTAGAAGACTTGTTTTTTTTATCAGTGGTTTTCTGAATTATAAGGTAATATTCTAATAGTAATAAAAGTCTAAGGAGTACAGATATAAATACCACAAAAATGGGAATTCCCCAAAATTTCAAAATATCCCAATCCTAATCATTTTTAAGGGTTTAATAATACATTTTAAAGACTTTTTTCCATGTCTTGACCATCATTTGTATAAAAATGTGTTTTAAACAAAAATGGGCCTATACTATACACATTGATATTTTCATTTAGCAATATATCTTTGATATCTTTTCATGAATTTTAAGAATCTTTGACATTGTTTATTTTAAATAAATTTGATGCAGATTTGTAGGGAGACTAAAATATGGAGTAGTCATGGTTAAAAAATTGGTTCAGGTTTTAATTCAATGATTCTTTCCCCTTCTGTACTGTGGAATATATACCCCTTTACAACATTCTTATGGCCAGACTCAAATGTTGAAGGACAGAGGATGTTTCCATCTTGTTACCCATTGTACTTTGCTTTCCTAGCATAGTACCTGACACAGTGACAAAACAAGTATTATTTGGATGCATCATGATGAAGGCCTAAATACTATGGAAATGTATTATGTTTTATTGGGTACCATTTATAACTTAAGGGGTTCTTAGGATGTTGGATGAGCTATTGATCTAGCCTAGTATGGCATTTTAAACTATTAACTGTTAAGCATGGTAAGAGGAAAATGCTGTAGTTATATTAAAGAAAAGATGACACAGATTTTTCTGGAGAACAACACAGTGGAGTTTAAAGGAATTTCAGTCATTAAGTTACTAAGACGGATTGAATAGCTGCTATGGGAAAAGTTACCAAACTGATACCTTACATTTGTCATATATTTAGCTTATCATTTATGTGTTCAGAAATGGAGGAAATAAAGAGTTTGTTCTTGGTAACATTTATTTATTAAAATGTCATTGCAGCAGTTTTGAGGAGAAAAGTTACAAACTTAACGTAAAAAGTACCAAGGTGTTTACTTATGTATACCATTGTAATCTTTTATCTAAAACTGATTTTCTTTTTTTATTTAAAAGAATTTAATTTTTATTTTATGTTATTATTGTAGAGATAGGGTATCAACCAAGCTGGAGTGCAGTGGCACAGTTATAAGCTCACTGCAGCCTCAAACCTCTGGTCTCAAGGGATCCTCCCACCGCAGCCCCCCGAGTAGTATTTATGACTACAGGTGTGTGCCACCATGCCTGGCTAATTTTTTAAATGTTTTTTTGTAGAGATAGGGTCTTGCCGCATTGCCCAGGCTGGTCTTGAACTCCTGGGCTCAAAAGCCTCCCAATTACGTAATCATGCTGGCTTTACAAAGCGTTAGCCACCCCGCCTAGCCCAAAAACTGATTTTTTTCAAAGTGGATTTTGCCCGCTGCTCTGTAGTTCAGCTCAAGAAGAAAGAGTACTCAAAGTGCCATAGAAATGTGGATCGTGTTCTAAATGTGTTTATAAAGTAAGGAATTTAACTCCATAAAGCCATAGTCACCTTATTTTAGATTCATGTGGTATAGTGTACAGCAGCAGTCCCCAACATTTTTGGCACTAGGGTCAGTTTCATGGAAGACAATTTTTCTACGGACCAGGGTTTGGTGGTGGTGGGGGGATGGTTTTAGGATGATTCAAGAGCATTACATTTATTGTGCAGTCTCACCTCTCTGCTAGTGATAATCTGTATTTGCAGCCACTCCCCAGCAGTAGCATCAGTGCCTCAACTCCATCTCCGATTATCAGACATTAGATTCTTGTAGGAGAGTGCAACCTAGATCCCTTGCATGCACAATTTACAGTAGAGTTCATGCTCCTTTGAGGATCTTATGCTACTGCTGATCTGATAGGACGTGGAGCTTATGCAAGCGATGAGGAGTGGCTGTAAATACAGATGAAGCTTCGGTTGTTCACCTCCTGCCGTGTGCCTGGTTCCTAACAGGCCATGCACCAATACCAGTTCGAGTCGCGGGGGTTGGGAACTGCAGGTATACAGAATAGCATTCATTTAAATTTGACATTTCTGTAAACCTGTAAAATAATAATAGAAAAAGAATGAGACAGATCTGCATACGTGATGTTTCTGATAATGTTCATGACAAAAGCAAAATGCAGAAAAGTATATAATACTAGCTCACATTTAATGAACACTTACTAATACCCAGCAGTCCTAAGTAGTTTACATGTATTAACTCATTTCATCCTCACAACAAAATTAAAAGTAATAATAATTACCTGTCTCTTATATCAGAGGTGAGGAAACCGAGGTACAGAGAGTAAGTAAATTGTTTAAGGGTACATAGTAAGTGGAGGAGCTTGGATTCAAACACACACTGCCTGATGTTTTTCTTCCTTGGCTATATATTGTGACTGTATTGATTATACAGCATGATTTTTAATTGGCACATGGTAATCTTTCATGGATGTAACATCATTTGTTACAATATTAAACTAATAATATTGGTATATATTTTAGTTGCTATGTAAAATGTTCATGTGCCAGGCAGTCTGTGCTGTATGACCTTAGGCAAATTACCTCTCTGCACATCAGATTCTTCATCAAATAAAGACAGAGTGCTAGTACCTCAGTGTCATATGAGGATTAAATGAAAGCACATTAAAGTGTTTATAACCATTTTTATTACATGATAAGTACTCAATAACATTTCTAGCTGTTTTTCACTACTAAAATGCAGTAAAATATTGTGGCAGTATCTGTGTGCATACATTTTTGAGCATGTTTTATGATCACTTCTTTTAGGATGTATTTCTAAAAGTGAAATTGTTGAGACAAGATTATACACATTTTTTAAGTCTTTGACTGTGAGATGCAAAGTGGCCCTCCAGAAAAGTTTATCTACCATTAGATTATAAGAGTGCCTTTTATTCCAAATTCATACAATTTTGATATCATTATTATAACTTCTACCAATACTGTTTTCTTTGCATTTCTTTTGTTTGCATGAAGAAGTCATAAATTTTGTAGTGAAATTAAATGAACAAAGAACTAGGGTCTTGAAAAATTTTGGCTAGTGCTTAGAAGTTCCCTTCAGACTTTATAATGGGCTAAATTGAGAATTTACTGTAATATCTTCCTCTAATTAAGCATTCTTTTAATTAAACCTGAAGCCATTCTTAATTAGCTTATAAATGATTTCCTACTGAATATATTCTGTTTAATTTAGTTTTTAGTATTAGCACAGTTAGATTTTTTTTTATTTCTGTTGCTATTATTTATTTCTACAACCTTATTATTTAACTGATTGTAGATGAGCAGTCCCAAGACTATAATTATGATTTGTAATACTGTGGTGAAATATGTACTGGAATGTCAAATAATAATTTTTAATAGATCTTTCAGAAGTAGGGATTATTTGTATTGAAAAGATCCCTTTTACCTAATTCCTCCTCTGTTCCCCCAAATCTGTTTAGTCACACTGTTAACTTTCTGGATTGTTTGCTGTGTGCCAAGTTGTATGTTAAGTGATTTATTTGCATCATTTTATTTTGTTCTCATCACCACTTACGAGGTGGGCTGCTTTTCTCACTTTTCCATGTCTTCAAATCAGCGGCTCTCAAAACGCTTTGCCTGGTGACCCACAATTCAAAAGACATTTTACCTAGACTTACAAAGCACTATGCAGTCAATGTACCCTTATATTTCTGTTCCCTCCATCCCTTTCAATGTTGATTTGAACCCACTAAACTTATTTTACAATCTGCCAATTGGTCACTATTCATAGATTGTAAAGCACTGCCTTAAGTGACAGTTCTAAAGCACTCATTAAAATCTTCTTTACCATTTGGTTGCCATTTCATTCTGGAAACATTTCAGCTTCAGTTTAAAAAAAAAAAAAACAAAACAAAACAATGTATTTTCACAGAGCCAGGCAGACCAAACATTATGTAATCCAGAGCCAGAAATGCCATATCTAGTTAGTTAGGGGTATGTGTATTCATTTTTAGAATTCTAGGAATGCTGTTTCTTGAGGGATTCTGGTCACTTTCCAATATAAAGTAGTAACATCTCCACAGATTACTCAAATTCATTAAAGGCTATTACTTTAACTAAAATTTTAAGCTTATTTCTACCAAATTCCTCTGCTGTTCTTCAAAATCTTGGATTCCAATGGAATTAAGTGTAGTTTAGCAGCGAGGTACAAATAAATTTTGTCAGTAATCATCTATTAACATTTAGTTAATACACTTTAAACCAAACAAGTATTTTTACTCCTCCCCTTCCCCCTTTTCCCTTTACTCCCAGTTTTGTTTTGTTTTGTTTTTTCAGCATATTACGGGGGTACAAATGTTTAGATTACATATATTGCCTTTGCCTCTGACCCAAGTCAGAGCTTCAAGCATGTCCATCCCTCAGATGGTGCGCACCGCACCCATTAGGTATATAAATATACCCAACTCCCCCTCCCTCCCTCACCTGCCCAACACCCGACTAATGTTACTACTATATGTGCACGTAAGTGTTGATCAGTTAATACCAATTTGATGGTGAGTACATGTGGTGCTTATTTTTCCATTCTTGTGATACTTCACTTAGTAGAATGGGCTCCAGCTCTATCCAGGGTAATATAAGAGGTGCTAGATCACCATTGTTTTTTGAGGCTGAGTAGAACTCCATGGTGTATATACACCACATTTTATTAATCCCAGTTTTTAGTTGACATCATAGTATTCAGATGCCTTGTTACATTACTAAGAAAAGTATAATCTGTGGTTAGGCTTAGTAATCTTATAGTTCATGTGTAGCGACTAAATATGTAAGCCACTTTTAGGCTAAAAATCCTAATCTAGGGTTGGATCTGCTCTTCATGTTACTCACCTGGGGCTTAGAGAAATCCAAGTAGCCCATAGTGGACCCCTCTATCTAGCATATTATTCTTTATAGGTTCCTATCCTCTGAGTTAAATAATTAAACACAGTCACTTGTTAATCTGCTTGACTATGGCAATGTGCTTATACAATAATGAGTTGTATATGAACAACAAGATGTTTTTATGATGTTCTGTTAATGATTTGCATTCAGTAATTTCTTTCCGTTAATTACTAAGCATAAGTTGGAACTTTCTTATTAACATAAACTTACGAAAAATTCATTGTGTTTTGGTGACCTCCGTCAGGAGGTTTTAAATTCCAACTGATTTTTTTAAGTGCTTGATGTGACTGCTAAATATGCAGTGTTGTGTTAAATTTCTTTAACGATTGTTAAAGAATCAAATTAGTTATTTCAAGGAGCAAACTCTACAGTGCAGAAAAAGGACAAACGCAGGATAGCCAATAGTAATCGTATCTTTCCTATACTATTTCCTGTGGTATTTCTTTTCTGTGGGCTTCTGCTAGTAAGTTTTATGTCAGTCATTCATCAAAGGAAAGTAATGTTTTTTCCCTTACTGGCTATTAGTAGAAGATGTACATATAAAGGTCATTAAACTGTAAAGAAAAAAGAGGACTTGATTACTAAAAAGACAGGATAGTCAGTATCTCTACAGGGAACTGGGATGCTAGCCTTCTGGATGGTGGTTCTATGGATACCTTCTTTATAATTGTTAACTATACATATGTGTTTTATGTACGTTTGATCAGTATGTCTTATATTTATAACGAAAATGGGGAAAAAGAAAGTTCTTAATTTTAAATACCTATATATGTCTACTTTTAAAAAATATTTATTTGCAAAGTTGCATGAAGGTGTATGAGTAAGGGAAGTCATTAATATTAGTGTTATATCATTTGACTTTTTCGAAGTTTACAACTCAAAAAACTTAATGGGCTCTCTTAAAAATAACTGACTAGCATATACAACCTCAAAAAGAGAAATGTTTAAATGGTTTAAACTGGAAACTACAATACAGTTTTCTGTTTAGCACTTTGGCTTAGTTGATGTAGAATAGATTGCTATTGCTGATTAATTTATAAAGTAATTTAATAAAAGCATATCTGTAATTAATGTGTACATTATTAAAATGTTATATTGTCTACTTACAAAAAAAGTCATACAGAAGTGTCGTTAAAGGAAAGATAAATGTTCTATAAGCCATATGTTCAAACTAAGATGAGAAAAATTTGGGGACATTGAACAGAATGACGGTTAAGGTGTTCAGCAGTTTTACAGAATGTCTTCATAATATGTATACACTGTGTGTGTGTGTGTGTGTGTGCGCGCGTGCGTGTGTGTAGACAGAGAGAGCACATGCATGCATATTACATCATGATAAATACTGAACACTTAAGCCAATTAAGTCATTTGTATAGGAGCATTAAAATGTTAATGCCTTTCTCTGTCCTTTATGTGATTATATATTGATTCTGTGATTGATTATCATAAGAAGCATTCAGGGATAATTGGAAAGACAAGGTAAAGTAAGTATGTGAACATTAAGTAATTTTGCAACAGTGAAATGAGAAGTTTCTAAAGGTGTCACAAAGGAATGTATAATTATTTACCAAAAGAATATTGGGCAATAAATGTCATAAGTTCAGAGTAGATTAAGATGGTTTTTAGGTAAATTTGAGGCTTAATGAAGTAGTGGGTACTTGCCCTGGATCTTGAAGAATTATATGATTTGAACTTAAAGTAGGGATGGGCTTCCTAGGTAGGGAGACTGTATTAAGGGAGTATATAAAGATGGGGAAAGACTTGGTAGATTTCGGGGAATCTGATTAGATCAGCGTGGTTGGAGAGGATGGTCTATCCAGGAGAGTGATAAGAGACATAGCTAGAAAGGCAAATTGGAGCTAGATTGTGAAGTTAAATTTTTAATGTGCTTATAATTTAGAAACAAATTATAGTACTTACCAAGATTGATTGAATATTTCTATCTCTCAGTATAGCCTTGTGGTTAAGAAACAGACTCTGGAGCCAGATTGCTTAGGTTCTAATCCTTGCTCCACTAGTTACTTTAAACTCTCTGTAAATTAATTTCCTCATTAGTAAAATGCAGAAAATAATAGTACCTATCTTACTGGGTTGTTATGAGGACTAAACGAATTCAGTCCTCATGTTTGCAGTGCTTAACATACAGTAAGTGATACATTAATAATGACTAAATTTTATTTTTTACAGTGATTAAGCATTTTTCTAGTAATAGTATAGTATACTTGATATATTTCTACAAATTATTGTCTGTTTTTTGTGTGTTGCAGTGTTTGGGAAATGGGAAGTAATGACAGCTGGCACTTGAACTAAGTACTTTTATAGACAACACCATTCCAGAACTTCAGGATGAATGGGGATATGCCCCATGTCCCCATCACTACTCTTGCGGGGATTGCTAGTCTCACAGACCGTAAGTTTGGTTAATTTATCCATTTTAAGTTCTACTGTGTGTTAACAGTGATTTTGAGAGAGGCTATTACAAAAATTTTCTGTAATGTCATAAATAAAATTTTTAAGATTTTAGTTTTGAGTGACAAACATTATTTCCTTTGATTTATTGGCATGCAAGTGCAAGTAATAAAATTAGTGTTGCCAACTAATTATAGGTAAGACCTTAATTTCGGTTTCCTCCTGAGGATCCAGTAAGAAATGGTAGGATGTATTTGATAAGAGGTTTTACATGATAAAGGGATAAACACAAAATAACGACCAAAGAAGATGACACAAAGCATTAAGAAAAATCAAATCTGAAGAAGCATGGGTTTTTACATATAGGAACTAATGTAGGCTTTTTCAAAAGCATTAATAGAAATAGTAACTAAAACTGCCCTTCAGAGAATAAAATTTGACAGCCCAATTTATCTAACTTCTTAGTGATGTTTATTTTGGATGTCATGTTCAGTAATCTTTTGGAGTTTGTCATGGATATCAGCAGCCTTTTTACTTTGAACACTTAAGGAATTTAAGGAACTTTGCTAGTCTTTCGAGATTTTTTTAAATGTAACACATTTTTTTAGGGATTCATTCTTTGGTAGGCATTTGTAACTATAATTTTTAGTCCTTGGATAATGGTGCAAAAAGCTACCCACAATGTTAGTTCCTATGTACCTGAATAAATAAAGGGAAAGAGGTATGAAAGGGAAGGGTAGGTGAAGAAATGGCTTACTTTTCTTTGTATAGCATTGTGCAAGATTTGGAACTAAGAGAAAGTATCTTCAAGAAATGTTTTTATCCATGTTCACTGTCCCCCAAATACTATTTTTCTGGGTTTTGTGTTTGGTCTTTTAAATTTCCACTTGGATTCAGTGGGGTAAAATAGTAACAGCCTACAGTTTAGCTAGAAAGTGCTGTAGCTGATTGAGAACTGAGGTAAGAGAACTTTTTGAACTGGCTTTAGTGTTTGTTATCACTTTGTTGTAGATAAGTCATAAACTCTAATATATGGGATTATAAAATAAGATATATTACCAGGAATTTATTTTTGGTTTTTCTAACCCCATCATTTTAACTGTACCTTATATTTTAAAAGTTTGTCTTTCCGGTAACCCCTATTTATTAATAATTTGTTTTGTGTTTTTATTAATGAAAAACCTGTTATTGCTTATTGAGGCTGAGGGGCATGATAATTATTCTGTATAAGTGATTAGAAATTAAGCCAAAAACAAAGATACCTGACATTTTAGTTAGCTTTCTTAACCTTTAGTTTAGACAAATGAACAAATTTGCATTAGGTAAAGAGATATTAAATAGCTGAATTTAAACTACTATAAAACATTTATGTTCTGTTGTTTGCTGTTAGAATAGAATGAAGAGGAGAGAACTATTTGGGAATTTGTAATTTAGAAAAATATTTGGATATTCTTTTTACTGAACCTGTACTGTGAATGCTCTCCTACTAAAGTGAACTATTTATTTTTATGTATACTTAAGCTTTTAAAAAATAAGTTATTTTTCTATCTTATGAAGAGTCAGGTATTGTTATTTGGTTTATTTGTGTGGGAGTACTAGTGCTTCTGATAAATCTTATAAGGAAGAGTAAATGAAATTAATGAATTGCAGCCTTGGAAGTTACTTAGTTTTTAACCTTTCCCTTCTTGCTCATCATTTGTTAACTTAATAATAATTTAAGAAATGAAAACAAACATGGATATAAAGGAACTGAATTTTATTCTTAAAGAGTAGTATAATTTATTATGGTCCAAATAATATTTTGGGGGTTTTGTGAGGTTGATTGAGGATTGTTGGGGAGAGGACAAATGCCTTTTAATAATTTGTAACACTGATGCTTATAATTTATTTTAATCTCAAAATATATGTAAACACTAAAGAGACTTCTTACAGCCACTCAATTTCTAATAATCTGATTTTATTCCCAATAGTCCTGAACCAGCTGCCTCTTCCATCTCCTTTACCTGCTACAACTACAAAGAGCCTTCTCTTTAATGCACGAATAGCAGAAGAGGTGAACTGCCTTTTGGCCTGTAGGGATGACAATTTGGTTTCACAACTTGTCCATAGCCTCAACCAGGTATCAACAGATCACATGTAAGTACAATTTACATCTAAAGTAAAGTGAGAAGTTTTGACCTTATTAAGAGAATTAGTATTCCTAATTTAACTTTTTATTTCAAAAAATTTTAGATGCATAGTTTATTTTTAAAATATATCAATATCTAAGTGTGATAAGAGATTAATGAGATTAAAATAGGCCATAGTTATATTGAGACAATAATTCTGACCCATGTAACTCTGTCTATCTCCGTAGATGTTTTCAGCTCTTTTGAAGTGATCTTGGGATCCATCAGGTGTGCTGCAGAGATCTAAAGTTGCTCACAATACTATATCCCTTTTTCGTGGTATTGTTAGAATAGTTAAAATTTCCAGACAGTATAAACTGTGCTGCTCACTTTATTTGAATTAGGCTAACATGCTTTTCCTGAGAAGTATAAGCATTCAGGGGAACTTTATGAAGGGCTGCTATAGAATTTGGGGTGAATTTTGTAGAAATTACTATACCATCTGAACATTGGTATATATTTTTATACAATAAACTTAAAAATAAAATTGACTTAAATTATACAGCATTTTTACAAGTTTTTTTTGCACATGAGTATACTTTTTAAATTTATTTTTTACTATAAAAGCTATACATATTTATAACCTTAATACTTAATGTGTAAAAAATAAAATCCTTACTCTTATCCCTTCATATCCCACCATGCAATGGTACTTATGTATACTTGCATTCTTTAGTTTTTTTTGTTACAGATTCATTATTTAAGGGAATGAGTATACAGCACATTATAATGGAGAGGTCTCTGCCATTAGATGCAGTACCTTTTTAAAGCTGATGACTCTCAAGGTGATATACTTACTAAATGTGGTTTTCTGATGGGAAACCTGAGAAATGATTGGTTAAGCTCAGAAAGAAGGGTAATAGTAATATTTTATCACTCTAAAAATTCAACAGTGTCTAAATATTACATCATTTCTTATTCCTGTACATAGTTATTCAGCACTTTTCACCAAACATTTAAAGAGGTAAGGGAAATAGCACATATACAATTAGGATTTATTTTATGGAGAGCTCCTTTTTAAGACTGCTCTCAGAAACTTATTGAGTCTTATCATTGGACACCATCTTTATAGGTCTCTATTAGTAGATTCAATGAGTAGAATAGGGACATGTAAAATTCAAAACACTACACTTAATTTTATCATCACCTTTCATAGTTGTGAATTTAATTTGCTATTTACTTTGACATTTATTGAAAATTGCTGCTATACTAAGTCACTTGTTCGATTTTTTTCCTCCCTGATGACTTTGAGAACACAATATAAAATGGAAAAATCACATAACCTCTGAGTCTTGTCTTAATCAATATGGCAACAGTATTTTATTTGGAGGACATTCCCAGAAAGTAAGATTCACTCATATTCAGATAACAAAATATATTCCAAGCCCAAATAGCGACTTCTTTGTGTAATTATCACTTTTCTACCCTTTCATTATCTCAAATAATTTAGACTCTATTTATTTTCTACTGTAAAACTAATTTGAGCATTCTTAACTCATAGTTCAATAAAACAATGTTTAGGGCTCTTTGTTTTCTGTGTAAAATAAAATAGAAAAAATGATTGTACTTAGAAGAACTCCTCTGTACTATTTTCGATAATTCTGTTTCTTCCAGGGGTTACATCTTCCGAAATCCGTACTGTTGGAGATACTTGCGTGATTTATTTTTATACCATAAGTCTTCTTAGTGAATCACTCACAATTTTAATTTTGATATTTATTTTTTCAATGCCAGAGAGTTGAAAGATAACCTTGGCAGTGATGATCCAGAAGGCGACATACCAGTCTTGTTGCAGGCCGTCCTGGCAAGGAGTCCTAACGTTTTCAGGGAGAAAAGCATGCAGAACAGATACGTACAAAGTGGTGAGGTTCTTAATAACTGAATTTTATAGTAAATTTTTTATGGTTCCCATATCTGAACTTGTTTTACACATTACTCAATCCAAGTGTCTTCTTTAACAAGCTAGTATTTCATCAGGGATGCCGTGTTTGTTCCTTGAATCAAGCCAAGAACAAGAAATAAACTGAATTGATAATATTCCTGCAGTTTAATATGTAACTAAATTCCTTGGGAATTAGACAAAGCTTTAAGTATATTTTGTTAAGTATCTTGGAATGTAATAGTTTACTCAAAGAGCTTTAGAAATTTTGTTTTAGAAAATCATAGAATTGATTGGAAAGAAGTCTTTGGTTAGCCAAGTAAAAAATATTTGCAAAGCTTTTGAACATGTAGTACATGTGTAAATTATAGTAAATATTAGTTTTAGTACTGATTGTTATATTCCTGGTTATCCAGCAATTTAACACTCCTGTTGTCTTAGCAACAGAAAAACTGGTTTATAATCTATATTATTAAGGAAAAATCAATTTATAATAAGTATTATGAAAACCATAAAATATTACATCCAAAACATATAATTTTTATGTAGTCAAGGAGTACCTTGTGCTTGCTTGGCTCTCAAGATTAGAATAGTTAGGGAGGGAATAATTTAGACAACTCAGGAAGCTTGAACTTTATTATAATTAACTATATTCAAGAATTTTGCCAAATTAATTCTAGTTTACTTTATTGGCCAACATCTCCATGAAGTTCCCCATTCAGTTTCCTAGTTTTGGGGTTTTTAAAATAGTATTGCTTTGTTGATTTTATGTATGTGTGTTTTTAAAGCAATTGCACAGTTACTATCCACTCACCAAAGTGCAAACTATGAGAATGCCTCTGCCCAACTTACCTTTCAGCAAGTCGAAGGCAAGTATGCAGGGGAGGGCTGTGTCTTCACCAGAACTAGTTAGATTGCAATAGGAGAAAACAGATAAGAATGGTGAAAGGAGACTAGAGTTATGAATGCTTTCCAGAAGAATGTTGGAATTGAAAGAAAATATGGAGAAGTAGTTGATTGGAAGAAAGACTGACAGAGTAGAAGTATCAAGTATGGGAGAATATGAGTAAATAAAATAGTGGATACTACATTTTTGTAACTTATATTTTTGAGTATTTAATTTGGTTAGTAAATCACTCTAATAAAAACTTGTAGAGTATTTGCCTCTCAGTCACGTATTTTGTATTTTATGCTTTATGTAATAGTCATTTTTTAGTCCAAAATGGTATTTGATTTCTGCATATCCTACTTTATGAAGCATAAACTAACATTTAAAATTAATTGATTAATTGCATGTTATGTGTTTTCAAAGCATTTTCCTCATGATATATGGCTTTAAAATATAAAAAGGTGATTTTTTTTTTTTTGGTTGCTAAGTATAAGTAAATATGAGTCATAGCCATGGAGAAAAATTAATAATATATAAATCATTTTAATTGTAGTTCTTTGTAACTTAGAGCTAATCAGAAAGGACTATTAGAAATTCATTTACCTCTTTATGTAGAAAGCCATTGCTTTCAAACTAGTAATTCCAGCTTGTCCCAGGGATGACTGTTAATTCAAGGGGAAAAATTTTTTAACTCCTCACTCATGGATTGTTGTTCACCCTCCAAAAAAAAGAAAATCCAGCAACAGTAATTATAGTTATTAAATTATTAAGCCATGGAGCAAAGCAATATTGTACTCAGTTGGAAAAGACAGCTCAGAAATTGAAATTTAGACTACATACATAAGAGAATGCACTATCAGTAGTAGACTTAGAGATGATTTTGAGCCCTAATTTCATTCACCGACTGAGTTTAGAGCCACAATCCCTTTTGTATTATTCATGGCAAATAAACTTCTGTTTTAATATTTCTGGTGAAAGGCACTTTTCATATCAACAGCAGGAAATAAAATTAGGAAATATAATTTGATGCTTACAGTTCCCAAAAAGAGATTGGCTGTAGAAATCATAAGAAAATTCAGGGTTAATCACAGATTTTTTATCTTATTTGAAAATGTCTAAATAACTGAAATTTTTTTTTTTTTTTTTTACGGTTCTATTACAAGTGTCGGCAGAATTTTTTTCCCTCCCCCCCTTTTTCTCTCTCTTTTTTTTTATTTCAGCATATTATGGGGGTACATATGTTTAGGTTACATATGTTGTCCTTGCCCTCCCCCCTGAAATTTTCTGTATCTCCTGTTTATCAAAATGTCATTTGTGTAACAACTAAGGAACAAGAAATGTAAGCTTGAAATACAGCTTGAAAAGAAATGTAAGAGTCTGAAAGCTGTTCTTATGTTTTTATTCATTAATCAAATATTCAGTTAATCCCTACTATGTGACAAAGATTTATTATGAAAGAAGAAATAGGTGTATTCTCTTTTGCTTCAAAAGACTTTCAGATGAAAATCGCAGGAATTCAAACTTTGCGCTCTTAAATAAAGTACTTTCTAAAATCTGAACCACAGTCAAGTGAATAGCTTTGTGCAATTATGTTCCCAAGCATGGGAGATGTGTATGATAAAGTATTCCATGTAATAAAAAAAAGTTCTGTTGTGGAAGGAAGTGTGTAGTATTTGGTCAGAGGTTAGATGACTTCTAAGAAATCTTTTCAGTTCTACGGCTAAATAATAGAACATTGAGTAAGCAAGTAAAAATTCAAAATAATGATAATCTCTAGTTCTGATCTTGGATTAGTTATATGGAAAATGATGTTTTGGTGAAATTGTACTTGAAATTTATAGTTTTATGGTTTCTATATTTTGCTCTTTAAAGTGAAAACATTTAATCAAAAAAAAAGAGAATGAACTTTTGAAAGTTTGTGAAAGAATAACTGATTTAAGTCATTTAAAGGACACTTTACTGTTAGAAAAAAATAATGTTTAATATTTGTGTGTGTTGCATAGGAATGATGATGTCTCAGTATAAACTTTCTCAGAATTCCATGCACAGTAGTCCTGCATCTTCCAATTATCAACAAACCACTATCTCACATAGCCCTTCCAGGTAATATGTGTATATATCTTTTATTAAATATTGTGTTCTGTGGTGAATATGCTTGTGAATATATAATATATATATTTAGATAATGGTAAATTGTATGTAGTTAAATAGTTGAAATTCTTAGTCTTAAGTAGTAGTTCACATGAACATTAGCCTTAAAATGTTGTGTATGGAAATACTCTAATATACTGATTGAAGTGTCTATCATATTAGTAACTAATTTCATACAGACAAGAGAATGTGTTAAAATAACTGATATGTTTCAGAAAAATAAAATTTATGGAGTAGATTTTACTATAGGGAGCATGGGTTTATATACCCTTAAACAGATTGGTACTTTTATGTAAATAAATTAATTATTTCAGTTTTTACAACCTGCTTAGTTGTAACTCTTAGATTATGAAATGTGAATAATTTTTGTATGTTATTGACTATTTTGCAAATTTTTTGTTTGCATAGATTTTATAATATATAAATAAGAGAGAATTTTATGACAGTAAAATTTCAAGGAAGAGCATGTTTGTTTTATTTCCTGATAGTCTTTATTTGGGTTTTTGGATTTAGCCGGTTTGTGCCACCACAGCCAAGCTCTGGGAACAGATTTATGCCACAACAAAATAGCCCAGTGCCTAGTCCATATGCCCCACAAAGCCCTGCAGGATACATGCCATATTCCCATCCTTCAAGTTACACAACACATCCACAGATGCAACAAGGTAAGAAAGTTTTTTCTTACATTACTGGGAATGCCTTATTAGCTATATTTCTAAGCAAATTTATTTTTTAAAAGTAATTGTTAAAACATAAACTAAAATACTATGCTGTATACTTATTTGTCAGTAAACTTTTTAAATGATAGGGCTTAAATCATTAAAAACATGTTACATTTATCATTTGGGAATCGATCAGTTAGGAGGTGAAAGGAGCAGTGGCATTTTCGCTCTTTGGATTCAGTTATTATAGAACCAAGTATATTTAGTTATGAAATTAAGAACTGCTTTTTTTTATTGGACTTTCTTCTTACAGTAGCACTAAACCAAAGAACAGTTAGGTTTTAATTGGCAAAGTAGATATAATTGGCCCTCCATATCCATGGGTTGCACATTGTGAATTCGATCAAGTGCAGATTGAAGGTATTCAGAAAAAAAAAATTGGATCTGTACTGAATATGTGCAGAGTTTTTTTATTGTCATTATTTCCTAAACAATACAGCATAACTACTATTTATGTGGCATTTACACTGTGTTATTATAAGTAATCTAGAGATGATTTAGAGTACTATAGATAGGAGGATATGCATAGGTTACATACAAATACTACACCATGTTATATCAGGTACTTAAGTATCTGCAGATTTTGGTATTCCTGGAAGGTATGCTGAAGGTATATCCCCACAGATACTGAGGGACAACCATACTGTGAAAAATTTACTATAACATTGTTATAGTACAGTAGAGGAAAATTAATAATCTTTGATGCCAAGATTTCTGGTTTAGATTACTAGTTCTCAGTTGATTGCTAGTTCTTAATATCATGTTGATATTGTGATGTCTTTTAAGATTATAGTTGGCTGGGCGCAGTGGCTCATGCTTGCAAATCCTAGCACTTTGGAAGGCCAGTGTGGAAGGATTGCTTGAGGAGAGGGGTTCAAGCCAACTGGAGCAAGAGCGAGACCCTGTCTCTACAGAGAATTGAGAAAATTAGCCAGGCATGGTGGCATGTACCTATAGTCTGAACTGAGGAGGATCACTTGAGCCCAGAGTTTGAGGCTGCAGTGAGCTATGATGGTGCCACTGCACTTCAGCCTGGGTGACAGAGTGAGACGCTGTCTCAAAAAAAAAAAAAAAAGAAAAAAGGATTATTTCGTGGCTGCTAAATAATTGATTTATTATTAGTATAAATTTCTTTATACTTTTTTTGAGAAATTTTTAAAATGCAGAAAAGTACAAAAGATAATAAACATCTTTGATTTTTGTCCTCCATAATTAATTTGTTGTTAATCAGTCGTTAGTTCCTATATGTGTATTCTTGTTCTTACTATGCATGAAGTTGAAACTTTCTCGATTTATAAACTTGTTAACTTAGAAACTTTTATCTTTGTCATTTATCAAAACAGCTAACTTCTGCTTTTCCAAAACTAGATAGTGAAATATTAGGTTGAGACCATTTTATACAGGTATCTGCAGTCCCATGTTTATTATAGCACTATTCACCATAGCCAAAATATGGAATCAACCTAAGTGCCCATCAGTCGAAGAATGTATAAAGAAAATGTGGTGTGTGTGTGTATACACACACACACACACACAATGGAATATTATTCAGCTATAATGACAAATGAAATCCTGTCATTTGCAGAAACATAGATGGAAATGGAGGTCATTATGTTAAGTGAAATAAGCCAAGCACAGGAAGACAAATATCACGTGTTTTCACTCTCATGTGGGAGCTAACAGTGTTTATCTCGTGAAGACAGAGAACAGATTGGTGGTTACCAGAGGCTGGGAAGAGTAGTGGGGAGGAGTGATGAAGGCAGGTTGATTAATGTGTACAAATATACAGTTTGATAGAAGAAATAAGACCTAGAGTTTGATAGCTCAGTAGGGTAGCCATAGTTTACAGTAATCTATTGTATATTTCAAAATAGCTAGAAGAGAATAATTCAAATGTTTCTAGCATAAAGAAAAGACATATTTAAGGTGATGGCTATCCTAGTTACACTCATTTGATCTTTACAGATTATAGGAATGTATTAAATTATCACATGTACCCTGAAAATGTGTGCATTTTTTAAAAAAGGAAAAAATTTAGTCTGATAAGGAACAAGTGGATAGGTCAATGGGACAGAAAAGAATCTGGAAATAAGGCAATTTAGAGTATGAATAAGGTAACATTTAAAACATTTTTTTCAACTTTATGTTATAAAAACTTTGATTTGTAAGATTAGCACAATGGACCCCTTCACCAACAGGCATCATGACCCTTTGTCCTTAAATACATCTGCTAAGAAGATGATTCTCCTATATAAACACCAAATGTAATAAATTTACCTCTTAAAAAAATTAAGAACAGTTTATAATACAGTATCATCTACTGTCTAGTCTCCATTCAGTTTTCCTCAGTTGTTCTAAATATGTTTTTAATGTATTTTTTCTTTTCAAAACAGGATCTAGTCTAGTTGCTCATACAGTGCATTCTCATACACTGATTTTTGCATCTCTTATGGCTCTGTTAATCTAAAACAGTCTTGTACCTTTTTTCACCCATGGCACCAATCTTTGTTTTTTGAAGAGTTTTTTTGCCAGTTTTAATGTAGAATATTTCATATTCTAGACTTTACTGTTTTCTCTAGTGTTATTTAATTTGTTCATCTGTCCCCTATATTTCCTATCAACTGAAAGTTAGCTTTAAAGATTTTATTGGTTTCCAGTTATGTATTTTCGGCAACATTACTACATAAGTAATGACCTATAGTTTATACTGAATCATATCAGAAGGCACATAATACCAGGCGGTCCCATTATTGGTGGTGTTTAGGTGGTGACCATCTAATCTCTTTATTGTAAAAATACATATTTTTTCCCTTTCCAATTAGTAAGTAATCTGTGAAGTGATAACTTTGAGATCATGCACATATCTTATTTCCCATCAATCAGTTACCTGAAGGGTTTAGTATCCAGTGATTCTCATTTTATTAGTTTTTACATGGATCATTTGAAAATGATGATTTTTTAAAAAAATTCTATCATTCATTCCAAAGATGACATTTTAAAATCAGTATGTAAGAATGGATTGTTTAATTAAACGATGGTGATCGGGCATTTTGAAATTTTAGTTGGATTTTTGGATCACATGGAGCAAAAATTTTCTAGATAGATAAACTATTTGAATAGGTTTTCAAAAATTAGAATTACAAGAAGAAAATATGGGCACATTTTTGGTAATCTTAAAGTTGAGAAGGCCTTATTTCTAAGCAAACTGAAAACCTAGATTGCAGAAAGGAAAAAAACAGATTAATTATGAATTTCTATATATGAGGACATATATATGTAAATTATATAAATATGTAAACAAATGTGAGAGAGAATATTTGTAACATTTTTTATAAATACAACATACTAGTTTTTTAATATTCCAAGATCTCATGCAAATTAAGAACAAGACAGAAATGGCCTAAAGATTTAAACAGGCAATTTACTGAAAAAGAGCAGTCAATTGGGTACAGAGAACGGTTTAATAAATATATGAAATTATGGTCAACTAGGCTTACAATTAAAGACTTACAATCAAAATTAAAATGTAAAACTTTTTACCTATCAGATTGGTAAACATAGTCTTCATAGGGGTATAAATTGGTATAACTTTTTAGAGAGCAGTTTGTTAGTGTCTGTCTATTTAATATTCATATACCTCACTCAGTGGTTCAAAATCTATCTCCTTTAAAAGGGAAGTACAGGATAAAAACATACTCAGTTTTAGCAAGTTCTACCAAACATTCAATGAAGAGATATTCTAATCTTAAACCATTCCAGAAAAAAGAAAAACATCAGTACTCTCCCAACTCATTTGGTAAAGTTGGATAACAATCTAGTTACCAAAATCAGGTAAAGGGAGGAGAGTATGAGAAAGGAAAAATTATGGACCAATCATCATGTATGAACATGGAAACAGAATTTCTAAATGAATATTAGGAAACCAAAAAAGCAGTATTATCAACCTACATGACAAAATTGCATATATAGCCAGTATACAGATTGATTAATAGTAGATGATATAATTCAGACTAAAGGGGAGGGGTTCATGTGAGCCTCCTAATAGGTAACAAAAGAGCATACTAAAACATTGAACTTTCATACTTTCATTCATGGTTTTTAAAACTTTTAACAGAATAAGAATAGATTGATACAGTCTTATCCTGATAAATGCGATCCATCTAGTGGTAAAATGTTAGAAGCATTTCCCTTCAAATCAAGGATTGGACACAAATGCCTACAATCGCTTTTACTCACTGTGCAATCGGTGTCCTAGCCAATACAGGAAGATGAGCATAAAATATATGTGTGTGTGTTTGTGTGTGTGTGTGTGTGTGTGTGTAACTATTGGTAAGGAAGAAACAAAGTGTCGTTTTCAGGTGATACAATAGTTACCATAGAAAATTCAAGAGAACCTACAGACAAGATGTTAGAATTAATAAAAGCATTCTATATTATTGCTATATATAACATTATAATGAAATTGGTTGCATTTTTATACACCCAAAATAAGCAGGCATAAGTATAATCTTTTTTGATAGTAACGTTTTCAAGGAAAACCACAAGGTTCCTAGGAATACATATATATATATGTATATATATATATATATATATTTTGCTCAATTCCCTTGGTGTTTGTCAAACTAGGAATAAATTTAATGAAAGATGTACAAGACCTTTGTGGAAAAAATTATAAAACTGTTGAAAGAGATAAAAGAAAACCTAAGAGAGTACAGAGTAATGCCATCTTCATGGATGGAAAGACTCAATCGGGTGAAGGTTAATATTTCCCCCCAATCTATAAATTGAATACAGTATTGATAAAAGTCTCAAGCAGGATTTCTGTGAGACTTGAAGAAAATTCAAGGATAGACAAGATAATTTTGAAATGGAACCAAGGGTAAATGTTCAGTTTAACAGGAATCAAGATTTATTGTAATATTGGTACAGGCATGGAAAAGTAACACATGGTGAGGCGGAACATGATGAATAGCCTAGGAACATACCTATGAACAAATGGAAACTTGATACATAAGGCATTATATCTTAATGGGGGAAAGAATTTCTTTAATGGTACTGAAACTGTTATACCTATGGAGACAGCATTGGATCCCTATCTCACACTGTACTTAAAAATAAATTTTGGCTGGGCGTGCTGGCTCACACCTGTAATCCTAGCACTCCAGGAGGCCGAGATGGGAGGATCGCTTGAGGTCAGGAGTTCTACGCCAGCCTGAGAGCGAGCGAGAGATCCTGTCTCTACTAAAAATAGAAAGAAATCAGCCAGGTGTGGTGGTGTGCGCCTATAGTCCCACCTACTTGGGGGGCTGAGGCAGGAGGATTACTTGAGCCCAAGAATTTGAGCCTGCTGTGAGCTAGGCTGACACCATGGCACTCTACCCAGGGCAACAGAGTGAGACTCTGTCTCAAAAAATTAATTAATTAATTAATTAATTTTGCCTGTATTAAAGACCTAACTGAAAAACCAAAACTGTAAAGCTTTGAGAAGAAGATAAAAGAGACTGTCTTTTTGTGACTTTCTGTTAAGGAGGGAATCTGAATGGCCAGTACATATGAGAAGATGCCTGACTTCACTAGTAATCAAGGAAATGCAAATTATAGAGACTGACAAAGACATTTCCCACCCTCAGAATAGCAAAAATTGTTGGCAAGGATATAAAGCAGTGGAAACTCTCATACACTACCAATGAATATAAATGGACATAAGTAATTTTTTTGTTTTTAAAAGACAGGGTCTCTCACTCCGTTGCCCTGGCTGGAATGCAGTGGTGTGATCATAGCTTACTGCAACCTTGAACTCCTGGGTTCAAGTGATCCTCCTGCCTTACCCTCTTGACTGTCTAGGACTACAGGCACACATCACCACGTCTAGCTAATTTTAAAATTTTTCGTAGAGATGGGGTCTTGTTATGTTGCCCAGGCTGGTCTTGGACTCCTGGGCTTAAGTGATCTTCCCACCTGTGCCTCCCAATGTGCTGGAATTACAGTTGTGAGCTACCGTGCCCAGCTGATACAAGTAATTTGGAATGCTATTTGTTAATATTTAGTAAGGTTTAAAAATGAGCATATCCAGCAGTTTCTGAGTCCTAGGTATTGGCAGCTAGAGCTTTTACATATTTGTTAAAAGAGTCATCGTGTATAAGTATACATTGCGGCATTGTTTATGGCAGCAAAAAAGTTTAATCAATCTAAACATCCAACATGGATCCATAAGAATGGATAAATAAGTAGTATACATTATACAGCAGAACATATGTGATTATTTATTTAAAATAAATGAATTTAAAACTATATAATATAAAATATAAAAATAGATAAATCTCAATATAATATTGAATTGAAAAGCAAGTTACAGAAGGATACATACACATGCCATTTATATAAAGTCGTAAAGACAATGCTATGTATTATTTAGGAATATATTCATTTATAGCAGAAGTATAAGGATATGCATAGGTAGAGTGAACTCTGAAGTCAAAATAGTAGTTAACTCCAGGAAGTAAGGGGAAAGGAATAGAGGAGATCAGTGGAGAGCTTCAATTATATCTATAATATTTTACTTCTTTTCAAAAATAATGCCGGGCGCGGTGGCTCACGCCTGTAATCCTAGCACTCTGGGAGGCCGAGGCAGGCGGATCGTTCTGAGCTCAGGAGTTCGAGACCAGCCTGAGCAAGAGCGAGACCCCGTCTCTACCAAAAAAATAGAAAGAAGTTAATTGGACAGCTAAAAATATATATAGAAAAAATTAGCCGGGCATGGTGGCGCATGCCTGTAGTCAC
>RJWJ010007218.1:0-58586 GCA_004363605.1 Indri indri | reverse complement strand
TGGGAGGCCGAGGCGGGCGGATCGTCCTGAGCTCAGGAGTTCGAGACCAGCCTGAGCAAGAGCGAGACCCCGTCTCTACCAAAAATAGAAAGAAAATTAATTGGACAGCTAAAAATATATATATAGAAAAAATCAGCTGGGCATGGTGGCGCATGCCTGTAGTCCCAGCTACTCGGGAGGCTGAGACAGTAGGATTGCTGGAGCCCAGGAGTTTGAGGTTGCTGTGAGCTAGGCTGACGCCACGGCACTCGCCCCAGGCAAGAGAGTGAGACTCTGTCTCAAAAAAAAAAAAAAAAAAGCATTTATTTTGATTTTCGTACTATCTTGAATACACTGAACTTGTTAACTGAGTTTAATAACTGGAAGCTATATAGCATGAATACAAAGAAGGATGGGGATCTGTCAAATATTCAGGTGTTCATCTGCATAGCCAGATCCTTACTTAGATTTTTTTTTTCTCTTTTAATTCAGGTGTTTTGTCATGATGGTTATATTTAATGAGAAGCTCTTGAAATATTTTATATTTTAAGCTACTAAGGAAAGAATTAGTTCATTGTAATGGAAGATGATTTCTAGTTTTGACTTTATTGCCAGACAAGCAGTTGATTCTCAATAAATACTCACTGACAATAATAAAACCATATTTGAACTGTAACCACCTTTGACTATGTGTGTGCTTGCACAAAGTGCTTAGCCAGACATTTTTACAATCTGACCCTTACATTTGGCAGCTACAACTATGAACCAACATGATGATAAACATTGACCTCAAATAATTACTTCAATAGAAGAATCTTGTTCTGAATATCAAATTATGTCTCAAAATATGTTGGTTCCTTTATACAGGGAAAATTATTTCTTTGTATTTTTCTTTTTCTCATAGCTCTACTGAGATAGAATCAATAAACTGCACACAAAGTATGCAAATGAATGTTTTGACATTGTATATATCCATGAAACCATTACGAAAATCCAAAATCAAGATGATGAACATATCCATCACTGCCAAAAGTTCCCGGTGCCTTTTTAGAACCCCTGTTAAATCCCCTCAACTCTTCATCCTTAGGGCAACTGCTGATTTTCTTTTCTGTCACTACAGGTTAGTTTCCACTTTCTAGAATTTAATATGGATGCGGTCATATAGTATGTATACTTTTTGTCTAGCTTCTTTCACTCAGAATAATTAATTTGAGATTTACCCATGTTGTTGCTCATATCAAGAATTCATTCATTTTTATTGCTGGGTAGTATTCCATTACATGTCTGTATTATAATTTGTTTATCCATTGACCTTTTGAAGGATATTTGAGTTGTTTCCAGTTTTGTGTTATTGCAAATAAACTTGTGATGAACATTAATGTGCAACTCTTTGTATGAATATATGCTTTTCAATTTCCTTGTGTAAATACCTATGAGCAGAAAGGTTGGACTATATGGTAACTAGATGTTTAATGTTTTAAGAATAGAACAAAGGGGCCAGTTATAGTGGCTCACGCCTGTAATCCTAGCAGTCTGGGTGTCTGAGGCAGGAGGATCTCTTCAGCTCAGGAGTTTGAGATCAGCCTGAGCAAAAGTGAGACTCTATCTCTACAAAAAATAGAAAAATTAGCCAGGCATGGTGGCATGCCTGTAGTTCCAGCTACTCGTGGGGCTGAGGCAGGAGAATTGCTTGAGCCCAGGAGTTACAATAAGCTATGATGACATTACTGCACTCTAGCCCAGGTGACAGAAGGAGACTCTGACTCTAAAAAAAGAAAAAAAAAAAAAAAAACAAAAACAAAAGAATATAACAAGGACTTTACAAAATGTTGTTGTGGTATTTTACATTCCCACAGGTAGTTCTTTCACATTCTTGCCAACATTTGTCTTTTAATTTCAGGCATATTAATAAATATGCAGTGGTATATAATTGTTGTAGTTATAATTTGCATTTCCCTAATTAGCACCTTTTCATGTGCTTATTTACCATCTATGTCTTCTTCCATGAAGCATCAGTTAAAATATTTTTTTAAATTTTTTTTATAATTCACTGTGAAGTGTTCTTTATATATTCCAAATAGAAATTTTTTGTCAGTTATGTGATTTCCCATATTTTTTTCCAGTTGGCAGCTTGTCTTTTCATGCTCTTAACAATATCTTTAGTGGAACACATATCAATTTTAATAAAGTCCAATTTATCATTTTTTCTTTTATATATTTTCCTTTTTGTGTCATATCAAAGAGATCTTTGCCTAACACAGGTTATAAATAATTTGTCTTATTTTTTATTCTAAAAGTTTTACAGTTTTAGGTTTTATATTTAGGTCTGTAATCTATTTTTCATTAAGGTTATTAAGTATGAAATGTCCAGTTTCCTTAAGTACTAAGTTTGACAGTTCATATCTCTGACATTTCACTTTGACACTTCTTGTTTTATTTTTATTGTGAAAGTACATCCTCATTTTTTCAAACGCATGGTTTGGCTTGTGATTACCTTTCAGATGTTTTTTAGAGCAGTATTTGTGAAACCATGGCTAAGTAAAAATTTGTGTTATTTTCGAATATGAGTTCCATTGTGGAACTAGTGAAGCTCAGACAGCTCAAAATATCAATGAAGTGTTTGGGAAGGATGTGGCTAAGAAGGCACAGTATGTCTGTGGTTTGGGAAGTTCCATTCTGGCAACTTTAATCTTGAAAATGAGCCATGTGAACGACATGAGACCAAGGTGGATAATGATGAGCTGAAAGCTGTAGAGGAAGCAAATCCACGTCAACCTATGCATGAATTAGCAGCAAGGTTTAATGTTACTATTCCAACAATATTGGATCATTTGAAACAAATAGGCAAGGAAAAGAAGCTGGATAGATGGGTACCACATGAATTAAAAGAGCATCAGAAGAGAAATCATCTCGAAGCTTGCCTTTCTTTTCTGTCAAGACATAAACCATTTCTATACCATATTGTTATGTGTGATGAAAAATGGATTCATTCTGACAATTGCAAACGTTGGGCACAATGGTTGGATAGAGATGAAACTCCGAAAGTCCAAAACCAAATATTCATCAAAAAAAAGCTAATGGTGTCTGTTTGGTGGTGCAGTGCTGGTATTATCCACTACAGCTTCATGAAAACTGGTCAATCAATTACAGCTGATGTTTAGTGCAACCATTGGATGAAATGATGAGGATGCTTGCCATTAAGTAGCCAAGACTGGTCAATAGAGACAGACCAATCCTCTTGCAAGACAACGCTTAACCACATGTTGCACAAACAATACTGTTCAAACTACAGTAGCTGGACTTGGAAACTCTCTGTCATCCACCATAATCACCAGACCTTGCACCAACTGACTACCCTTCTTCCAGGATTTGGACCACTTCTTGCAAGGAAAAATATTCAGTTCTCGACAAGCTGTGGAAAACACCTTTTGTGATTCCATCACCACTCAATCTCCAGGCTTCTTTGCTAATGGCATAAATAAGTTACCATTAAGATGGCAAAACCGTGTCAATTGTTTGGGTGCACACTTTGGTTAATTGTACTGCTTCTTGTTTGAGATATAATAAACTAAACTTTTGATTTGAAATCAGATATTTCATATTTAATGACCTACAGTTAATATTATGTGGTGCAGAGTATAGATCAAGTCTCATTTTATTGGGAATTTAGTTATTTTAATACCATTGTCATTCCTCCACTGAATTGTCTTAGAGCTCTCCAGAGTTCTCCAAAAAACAAAACCAATAGAATATGTATGTGTTTGTGTGTGTGTGTATGTCTGCTTGTATAAATAGATTTACTATTTAATATAAAGAATTGGCTCACATGGGGACGGATGCCAGCAAATTCTAAATCTGTAGGGTGGGCCCCCCAGCCTGGAGACCCAGGAGGGTCAATACTCCAGTTCAACTCTATCTGCTGTAGAATTGTCTCTTGTTCAAGGGAGGTTGGTCTTTTTGTTCTATTCAGGCCTTCAACTGATTAAATGAAGTCCATCTATGTCATAGAGAGCAATCTGTTTTACTCAAAGTCCACTTCTCGTCCAAAAATACCCTCATGGAAACACCCAGAAAAATGTCTAATTAAACATGGCTTAGTCAAATATTTTGATCAAAATAATGTTTGACCAATTTGGGCAGCCCATGACACAGCCAAGTTGACTCATAAAATTAACCATCATGGCCCCTTCATTAAAAATCAAATTGTCATATGTGTGTTGGTCTATTTCTAGACTCTCAGTTTTGCTCCATTGGCTTACTAGTCTTATTTCTATTTCATGATTGCATGATGGCTTAGCTTAATAGTAATTCTTGATATCCAAATTTGTTTTCCTTCTTTACAGTTGTTTTGGCAATTTTAGGTCCTTTTCATTTCCATGTAAATTTTAGATATAGCTTGATAAATTCTACCAAAAAAAAAGCATCCGGAGGTTTTGATTTATATTATATCGACTATATTAGTCACTTTGGAGAGAATTAATATTTTAGCAATATTGTCATGTTAGATTTATTTCTAATTTCTTCATTTTTGATGCTATTACTAATGACATTTTTATTTAAATGTTACTTTCTGAATGCTGATGCTAGTATATAGAAATACTCTGATCATTTTATGCCTATTTTGAATTGTGCAACCTTGCTAAGCTCATACATAATTGAGATTTTTCTGGATTTTTTATGTTACTGATTTCCAGAGATCTTGCAGTATTAATTTCTAATTTAATTCTATTTTTGTCAAATAACATATTTTATATGTTTTACATCCTTTTAAGTTTATATAGGCTTGTCTTATGGCAAGAAGATGGTCAATATTGGCAAATGTTTTATGTATATTTGAAATGAATCTATTGGGAAAAACACAATAAAACAAAACCTGCTGTTGGGCAGAATGTTCCATAAATATCAATTAGATCAACTTGGTTGGTAGTTCCATTCAATACCTATACCGAATTTTTTTTCTACTTGTTTCATCAATGAATGAGAGATATGTTTTAAAATTATTCACTGTGGATATGGACTTACGCATTTCTTCATGCAATTCTTTCATTGTTTAAGTTCATGTATTTTAGTATTACACATTCACTGATGCACTGTCTTTTTTTCCCTCTGTTTCATTTTAGAGAGTTCTTCTTCAAGGTCTTTGCATATCTTTAAATTTGCATTGTCGAATCTGCTTTTAATCCATTCTGGTGTATTTTTCATCTCAGACATTGCAGTTATCATCTACCAAAGTTGGATTTTGGCACTTGTTAAGTAGCTTTCATGTCTCTATTAACCGTGCTCAATCTTTCTTTTACCTTCTTTAACCTCCTGAATACATAATAATAGTTGTTTTAATTTCCTTGCCTATTAATTCCCTCACTTGTGTCATTTCTGGGTCAGTTTTGATTATTTCTCTCCTATTATGGGTCTATTTTTTAGCTTCTTTTCACAGGTAGTAACTTTTTATGAGGTAACAGGCATACTTGGTTGTTGCTGGATATTTTTATATTTCTATATATATTCTTCAGATTTTTTTCTAGAGCACAATTTAGTTTATCGGAAACAGTTTGATATCAAATACTTTTAGTTCTTGCTTTTAAGTTTTCTCAGGAGAGTCCAGAGTAACCTTTAGTCTATGGCTAATTTTTTCCTGTTACTGAGGCAAAATAATTCTGAATATTCTAGCCCTGTGGTCCCCAGCTCCCAGGCCATGAACCGGTATTGGTCCCTGGCCTTTTACCAACTGAGTGGCAGAGCTCCGCCTCCCCTCTCCCCCCCACCAACTGATGGAAAAATTGTCTTCTATGAAACTTGGGGACCAGCCCCACAGCAGGAGGTGCACAGGAGGTGAGAGCACAAAGTGTCATCTGTATTTACAGCTAATCCTGATGCTCTATCACCACATGAGCTCTGACTCCCGCACCATCTGTGGAAAGACTATCTTCCATGAAACCAGTCCCCGGTGCCAAAAAGATTGGGGACTGCTGCTCTAGCCCATATTTCATAAGTTCAGTGGTTTTTCACTCTGCTGAGATCAGGAACTATTGTTCTTAGCCCTGTGTGAGCTCAAAGAATTGTTTCCACAAATTCTTTCCAGTGGTTTTTTTTCTAGCTATGGTAGTTTCCTCTCATAAATACACTGATAAGGATTCATCTGAAGACTCCAAGGATGATACTCTCTGTGTGACTCTGAATTCCCTTTCTACCTCTCTCTCTCTCTCTCTCTCTCTGTCTCTACCCCCTCCCCTGCCCCTCCCCCTGCCCCGTATCTCTAATGTTTCTGACAGATTATCCTACAAACCCTAGACTACTTGGCCTTCCTTTCCTGGACTCCCAGCTCCATATCCTCAACCTAGAGAGATTTCTGAGTTCTGCCAAGATTCCCATTATTTACACCGCATCCTGAAAACTCCAACCAGCTGGAATGCTGGGAAAATTATAGGGCTCACCTCTTCCGTTTTCTATATCTCAGGCATCAATACTTTTTACTACCTGATGTGTAATGTCTTTACAACTATTGATTCACATATATATATATTTTTTAGCTTTTTATTTGGGATGGTATATTGGTTTCTTTTGTCAAAAGCTAAACTCTTCTTTGAGTTTTTTTAAAATTATTTTTGATGTAGATATTCATTTTGGCTTTAGATTTGCTCAATATTTTAATGTAATTTTCTCTTTAATGAACATTTTTAATATAAACGTATAAGTGTTTGAGATGTTTGTTACCTATAGAAATGACTTTAGTCACTTACTTAGGATATGAGTCAAATGTATGAGAAAAAATTAAAACATGGCTTTTTCAAGTGAATGTTCTGCCCTGATGGCAGGAGTCACCCAAGTATGTATTTGAGCTTTGCTCATGCAGGTGAACACACAATGGTAGACTATATGGATTCGAAAAAACAAAGATTCTCTTAGTTGTGTGAAAGAAAACTATAATTCTTCAGCATGCCAAAATTTTCAGGGGAATGAGAAGAAATTGCTTTTTGTTCCTCTCTCTGGTTTCTTATTGCATGTCTTAGAGCAAGAGAAAGAAAAAGAAAGTTCTTTCCAGTTAAGATGGAGTGAATCAAAATGCTTAAGCTTGGGAGGCCGAGGCGGGAGGATCGTTTGAACTCAGAAGTTTGAGACCAGCTTGAGCAAGAGCGAGACCCCATCTCTACTAAAAATAGAAAGAAATTAACTGGACAACTAAAAATATACAGAAAAAATCAGCTGGGCATGGTGACACATGCCTGTAGTCCCAGCTACTTGGGAGGCTGAGGCAGAAGGATTGCTTGAGCCCAGAGGTTTGAGGTTGCTGTGAGCTAGGCTGATGCCATGGCATTCTAGCCCGGGCAACAGAGTGAGACTCTATCTCTAAAAAAAAATATATATATATATATATATATATATATATACACACACACACACATATGTGTGTGTGTGTATGTGTGTGTGTGTATTCAAGCTTATAGTTTAAGAGAAAAAAATGTATCCATTAATATCAGGTGGAAAATGAGAGAGAAGAGTCTTTATATCTGACTTTATCTATATGTTTAAAGTCATAAATGTGATAACCCTTAGGCCCTCTATTATTGAGCAACTTCTCCCCCTATAATCATTGATCCATTAGTCCTTCTGTATTGTTTACATAACATAGGCTGCCAGCTAAATATACCAGGTGATCAGGGCAATTTATCAGTTTACTATTCATTCCTTCTTTTATTCATTTATTTATCCATTCAATAAATAATTATTTAGCACCAATGTGCCAAGGATTATGACATACACTCTATATATTACTCAATATCCTTAAAATAACCCAAATGAGGAAGAACAAATTTTATATTTAGAAAGGTTAGGCAATCTTCCCTAACCCCCAACAACATATGTGTTAGAGGTAAACTTTCAATAAATTTCTGATTGACATTAAGCCTGAGTACTTAACTACTGAATACTGCTTCTTACAGAAATTGCCTGTGAGAAGTAATCTGAAGACTAGAACAATCTTATTAATTAGCATGTGACAATATCCCAAACACAACATCCTAGCCAATACTTCCCCTTTAAAAGCTATATTATGCATTGTCATTTCTTTTCCTATATGATGGAAACATATGTTAATTTCCATTGCAATTAGAAAACTAACAAATCTGAATTTGGGTGAAGACAGTTCATTTCATGTAAATGAAGTTTTTACAAAATTTAGTAAAGGTATAGTTCACATGCTATGAAACACACCCATATTAAATGTAAATTTAAAAAATGTATATATCTGTGTACCAACCACTACAGAGAAAATGTAGAATATTTCCACTACTCCAAAAGTTTTCCTTCAATCACCTCAACAGCCAGCACCAGGAAATCACTGCTTTGCTTTATGTCAATATATATTAAATATATTGTTTCATGCCAATATATATTTGCTTTATGTTAATATATATTAGATTATAAATATGTATAATCTAATACATATATATATATATGAAGTTATATCACAAGTTCTCTGTTGTGTTTGGCTTCTTTCACTCAATATAATGGTTCGAAATTCTTCCATTTTATCACATGTGTCTCTCGTTCATCATTTTTTACTGTAAAATAGTATTCCGTTGCATGATTACACCACACTTGTTTGTCCACCCTCCTATTGATGTACATTTGTATTATTTCCGGGTCATTATGAACATTCTGTGATGGTTTTTGTGTAATACATTTTCATTTTTGCTATAGACTAAATGTTTACATCCTCCCAAAATTCGTATGTTGAAACCTAATCCCCAATGTGATGAGTATTTGGAGATGGAGCCTCTGGGAGCTGACTGGGTCCTGGATATGATTAGTATGTTCATAAAAGGCATCCCAGAGAACTCCCTCAACCCTCCTGCCATATGAGGATGCAATGAAAAGTTAGCAGTTTACTACCCAGAAGAGGAACCTCATCACACCATACCCTGCTGGCATTCTGATCTCAGACTTTCAGCCTCATGAACCGTGAAAAAAAAATTTCTGTTGTTGATAAGCCATCCAGTTTATGGGATATTGCTATAGCAACCTAAGCTAAGACAATTCTCTTCAGCAAATAAGAGCTGATTTTCCAGGTTTTGTGGTAATTGTTGTGAAAGATTTTAAGAAATTGCCAAATGCTTTTTGCAAATTGGTTGTACCAACTTACATTCCCGAGAGCAACAGTTGAGAGTTCGGTTACTCCACATCCTCAACAATACTTTGGTATTGTGAAACATTTTGATTTTAGATATTATGATGAATATGCAAGGATGTCTTCTTGTGGTTTTACTTAGAATTTCCCTGATGACTAATGATGTTGACCATCTTTTCATGTGCTTATTGACTATTTGTATATCTTCTTTGTGAAGTGTTTGTTTAAATTTCCCATATTTTTGTTATTTTACAGTGTCGTATTTTTGAGATAACAAAGAGTGATTTTTCCTAAGCTGTGTTTTTAATTCACGTTTTCACCCATATACAGTAAATAAACTCTTTTTGGAGTACAATTCTGTGAATTCTGTCAAATGCATACAATCATGTAATCAGCAACACAATCAAGACACAGAACAGTTCCATTATATTAATTTGCTAGGGCTGCTGTAACAAAGAACCACACACTGGGTAGCCTAACTAAGAGAAATTTATTGTCTCACAGTTCTGCAGGCTAGAAGTCCAAAATCGAAGTCTTGGCAGGATTAATTCCTTTTGAAGGCTGAGGAAAAATCCTTTCCAGGCCTCTCTCCTAGGCTTGCATTTGGCCATCTTTTCTCTATGTCTCTTTACTTTGTCTTCCCTCTATGCACATCTCTGTCCAAATTTCCCTTTTTATCAGATCTCTAGTTATGTTGTGTTAGGGCCCACCCTAATGAACTTATTTTAACTCAATTACCTCTGTAAAGACCCTATCTTCAAATAAGGTCATATTCTAAGGTTCTGGGGGTTAAGACTTAAAAATAATGTGTTTTTGTGGGGGAAGGGGCACAGTTCAATGCATAACATCCACTAAATTCAAAAATTCCCTTGTACTGCCACTTTGTGGTCAGTAACCTTTATAATCTCCAGCCCTTTGCAATCACCAATCTCTTTTCTTATAGTTTTGTCTTGTCCAGAATATTATTTAATTAGAATCACAAATTATGTAGCCTTGTGAGTCTGGTTCCTTTCATTTATCACACTGTTATGGATAGTCATCATTTTCATTTCATGTATCAGTATTTTGTTCCTTTCTTATTGCTGAGTAGTATTCTATTGTATAGATACACCACTGCTTTTTTTTTTTTTTTTGCCTATTCACCAGTTGAAGGGTATTTGGTTCCTTTCCAGGTTTTTTGATGATAATAAATTAAGTCATTAAATTATTAATAAAGTTTGATACTAAGATATCCCATTCTTTTGAGTCTGTTATAATAACATAATACTTCACGCTATCTCAGTGTAGCTGTTTTCTATTTAATGATATTGTAAATGCCTATGAAACCACAACTGATAAGGAAACTAGTTTTTAACAAAAATGTACATTATTTTTGTGGCCCTCTAATATTCCATACCTCCGGTTCCCACACTCCAATGGAACTACTATCCTAAAATGATTATTCCCTTTCAGTAACCAGAACATTCCAACATTCTGAAATTATCCCACCATTTACCTCACAAAGTATGTGATTTGAATCCCAAAATATAGCCTATGTTAGATGCAATAAGTGTTCCACCACTGCAAAACAAGGGTCGTCAACTTCCCAGCCGATAGTGGCAGAATTCTCATTGTCTAATATACTCTACCTCTTGCACTCAGCCAATTTCACATTTTAGGTTCTGTTTCAAGCTGAGTTCCACTTCTACACACTATGTATTACATAAGTTAACAACACATTTGCCTACAAATAATAGAAACCCTGAAAAATATTTTAAACAACAGGTTTTTTTTAATCTCATGCAATAAAATATCTAGTGGTAGGAAGTTCAGGGCTCAACAATGCCATCAGGACAGTGAGAACTTCATATCATTTATCTCTGCTATTCTTAGAATAAAGGGCTGAGATTGTCACTTCTCTTCTAAGGCTTTCAATTTGTATTCTAAGGTCAAAACAAGAGAAAAATAAACAGTTGATATCAGCATATTTCTGCTAAGTTTCATAGGCTAAAACTATGTGATATGGACATAATTGCTCACAAGAGAAATAGGTAAACCGAGTTTTCAGAATTTGAGTTTTATAGCCTTGATGTTTCAGGCAAGAAAATAAAAAATGGGATTGTGAATGACTTTTGTGTTGCCACCTGAGTGATTTCCACAGCAGGAAATAACTGCTACTGTATTTTCTGAATTCTTCCATATCCCCAAATATCTTTTCTTTACTCTAGTAAGGGAATGAATTCTTGGCTAAGAATAGAGTTCTTGTGTTACTGCTAATTTTTAGCTGCTAATTTTTAGCGTTCTGTAGATCTGCAGTCCCCAACCCCCAGGCTGCGGCCCAATACCAATCTGTGGCCTGTTAGGAAAACAGGACTGCGCATCACCGCCTGAGCTCTGCTTCCGCTGCTCCTCCATCCGTGGAAAAATTGTCTTCCATGAAACCGGTTGCTGGTGCCAAAAAGGTTGGGGGGGCCACTGCTGTAGATCACATTCCACCATCTTCTAGCTTCAGGCATCACAGATAGTTCATTCCCAACAATACAACAGTTTTACCTCATAAAACAACTGATAAATTAGTTATTTCTTTCCCTCTGCACACTTTGGTTTTACTCCAAATCAAAAAAAACAAAAAAAATTCCTATCATTGTTTAAATATTACCCCTTTTCCTTCTGTTTTGTTTCTTCCCAGAATACTTATTGCTCATATAATAGGTCTGCTGATCTCTTTTCAAAATCTCTTATCTTTTGCCTTTTTATTCTCCTATCTTTCTATGTTACTCCGTATTTCAAGGTATTTTATAGGTTACAAAACTGAGTCTCAACAGCAACTGTTTTCTTTCTTTAATTTCTCTATTATTATTTTGTGAAAAATAATTTCTGAACATCAGAAAATGCTTGTATTATTATCAGCTTTATTTCACAGTCATTTCTCTTCCTCTCTCTCTCTTCCTCTCTCTCTCTCTGCCTAAATTTTCTCTTTACTCCTCTCTATGATTGCTGAGCCCTCTTGCTTTTTGGATCAGGATTTGTTATTAGAGCATATGAAATGATGGGAGGTAAAGCAGTATTTGCTATCACAGCTGGCACATAGTAGCAGACACCAGAAACAAGCATTTCTGCTCCAAATTCCTTTAGTACTTTTCAAACTTCAGCAGCAGGGAAGACTCAATCTGTACTTTCAGCTCTTTACTAGACTCTTGTTGGCCAAGGAGATGTAAAGCTGGTTTGTGTATTGTCCTAGTGCTCTAAGCAACTCTGGGCACCAAGTCCTCTGAGGACAGATGCTTTGGGGTCTTCTCCCTAGCTTGGCTCTCACTAAACTGGATTGTAGTCTCCTTCTGCAGGGCTGGGTTGGAGAAGGAGGGTAGGGGATGGGAGGTAGAAGGGTTGAAGGGGAAAACCTGGAAAAGAAAATATTCGTTATATTTCTATACTGGAAACTTATGACAAGCCAGCACCTCTTTTCAACTTACATGCTCATTGTTTCATATGCTACTTGGCTCCTAAAGACTATTAGGTTGGCATTGCAATTAGAACTGGGAGCTGTGTTTGGGTTGATATGTTCCCAAAGCACCGTTCTTCTACAATGTCCTTATTTTAAGGTCATTCTCATATTCTTCTATTGTTTTTATGGGTTGGGATTAGTTTACATCTTATTTACTGATTTTTTTTGTTATCTTTCTTAGTTTTGGCTTTTCTCTTATGCTTTGAATTTTAATTTATTAATATATTAATAGTTTAATCTTCAGTAGGAGTTCGTGTTGTTTTTCTTATTTTTGTCTGTTTCCTCTTGTTCTCTTTTTCTATGTTCCCTTATCCTGCTCTCAGGGTAAACGTTCTGTCCGTGAGGTTCCCTGGCCTCCCAATCCAGAGCCAGATATATGGGTCAACTAGGATTCTTTTTATTTTTTTTCCTAGCCCCTTTTAATTAATTAATTAATTTATTTTTAATTATTATAGGTACATAATAGTTATATATCTTTATACAGTGATAATGTTGATATCATAGTTATCCCTACTAAGAGGAAGTCATATGTTCTAGATAAGCTGCAAATTCTTTCTACTTATTGTAGTATAGTACCTTTAAAACATTTTGTGACAGATACCTATCAACAGAAAAATATTCAATTTACATTTTCACCTAGTATACAATTTTGCATGTGCATATGTACATGTTAGGAAAATAAACTTCACAAACAAGATGTGCAGATTTACATGTAATGTACCCTAATATTCTTTATCATATTCTAAGATTTTTTAAAAAAATACTTGTTATTCCAGCTAATTTATTTTAAATCCAATAATAACGGTCACAATTTGTAGTTTTAAAAATATTAATCCAGCTTCTCTGAGTATGAAGCTTTATTAAAACTTATCTCCTGAGAGTGTTTCACCATTTTTATCAAATTCTTTTTATGGACAATGGAACCTCATACAGTTTCTGATGTCAAGCAGTGAATCTGGCTCATCTTTGCTTCTCAAAAGATATGTTACCATGCACCAGACAGTTCTGTAGTCTAGAAAATTTGAAGCACCAGCCTCTTCTACTAATATATTTGTCTATGCAGCAAAGGCCCATAAAAAAACTTTGCCTGATTTTCGAATGTGAATTTATTATTATTTTATTTATTTTTGTGTATTTATAGATTAGAGAGATGTTCACAGTGTAAACTGAAGACATCAGTCATGATCAGAATTCATGAATTTGATCAACTTGAGAAGCTCAAATATCAATATATTATGAAATCTATATGTGAATATAAAAGTACAAAATGATAAGTAAAAGAGCAATTTATTTATGAAAAATGTATATTTGTATAATAGGGCAAGTGATGCATGAACAAAACATAAACACACAGCTCAAATAAGTGCTAAAAAATAATAAAAATGCCTGCCATCTTGAATTTGTAAAATGTTTTCTGTGTATTTCTTACTGAATTTCCACAGTAAGATAACTGTAAGTTAGCACTTTTTTTGTGTTGGTAAATACCTTTCTTTCCTTTTGATTGCCTGCACTGTTCCCTTGTCTATATTTTACACCTATTACTGAATTACATGTCCTTGCTTAGCTCACGAGAATGTCATCAAAAGAAAAATGAGATCAATGTTGTGAAAATACTCCTAGCGCAGCAAAAGAATTATATTATGTAAATGTAGCATATGATTACCCTTAGCATTACTATTATCCATTAGAAGGCCAAATATGCTTTATCTAAGAGCTATGTAAACGAAGGGCTCTAAAAAAGTTGTTTAATGTTTCACTTAGCCAAGCATTAAATAAAGTTGCCAATACGTTTTTTCTTTCAATATGAAATATATGAACAACTTAGAATTTTACTTGCCTTTTCTTATAATAAATGCTTCCATGCTTATTTTCCTCCTTCTTTACAATGACTTAATATGTGTTTATATAGTGATATTCATTTACTGAATGTTTTACAATTATTTATTAGTGAATATTTCTCCAACATACATACCAATTCACTCAACAAACGTCAATAAGCTTTACTTGCAAGATGTAAGGGTGGTAGGATAAGAGTCCTTTTCTTAGCTTACTTATAAATATAAAAAATCACAAAAAAAGTAAGTTAGTTATTTCAAATTACACAGTCGGAGGCAGAGCTGAAATTAGCACTCAGATTTCTAGTTTTCATCATCCGCACCAGTGCTTCTTAAACTTTGCGAATTTGGAAACCCTGCTGGGACTTTTTTATGCTTTAGAACTTCAGTTTTTGTGGTAATATTGAGACATAGTCTAAAGTGACAGATCGGATATAAATTAAACATGAATATAATGATGATGCTTTCTTCCCTGAAAACCAGAGAAATGCCTCATAGAGTCTTAATGTTCTTTGGAACATGGTTTGAAAATCGATAGTCTAAACCATCGTACCCAAAATTGTGTTATGGACATTTGAGTCCACTTAAAGCAGAATTTTATTGGTGTACAGATATAAAAGAAATCCATATATATTTTTAAAGTTTTTGTTTGCTCGTTTGTTTGTTTTATTTTGTTAACTGAAGAAAGTCACAGAGTCCATAATATGCTCATTTGCAAGAGGATTATCCCAAAAGTAGATTTAGTTTGTGGTATTTTCCTCAAATAATTGGACATAGAATACTTTTATCAAAAAAAAAATCTTTTTTGTGCAAATGATTTTTAGAACACAATTTAAACCAAAGATTGGTATTTAGACTGTGTGAGTATTTGCAAAGTAACAAATATATATTCTATTTAGAGTAGGTTATATTAATAATATAAAGTACTAAAGTTGCATTTGTCAATTGTTGCATTTATTATTTTCAAAATTTAATATTCAAGTCCACTTTTTTTAAGAAGAGAATATGTTTAGAAGTATGATGGCTTCTCATATTCATATACGTCATCCATTTAACTGATGCTGATTAGCAAAGATTCAAAGAGAGCAGTGCTTTTACATATCATTTACTATCTTAAACGGCCTTTTGTTCCCAAACATAGACAGTGTACTGGAATAATCTATAGATCTATTAAAGATAAAAATTTCTGATCTAGTATGTTAAGAATAGAATTTAGAACTTTTTTTTTTTAACAAATGTCCAAATCATTCTATTGAATTTAGAAACCACAAAATATGTATTTTTTTAAAAGTTCTTTGGCAAAATTTATGAAGTAGCAAGACAGACAAAAGATGCTCTAACTCTCTGCTCCTATCTGCTCCCGCCTATCACCCTTTGGGATTTGAAGGGCAGATGTAGAAGCAAGTCAAATAAGACTTGGATCACTTTCATTTCCTCAAATAACTGTTCTTCCTACAATTCCCCATTAATCAAAATGGCTTTCTTTAGCTGTTCAGAAAAGATTATCTAAACCATTTCCTTCTTTGTGTGATGGTGTTTGCCCTCTTGTCTCTTTCTAGGGCCATAATGTGTAATAATAAGAATGGTTGCCAGAAATATGATTTACTCTGGTGATATAAAACTCTATCTGTTTAATATTTTGAAAGTATCATTTTCCTTGCACCTTCATTTTTCCTCAGATTCAATGAACCTGTACTAAGTGCCAGGTACATTGAACTTCTAGTAGATGCAACAAGGATAAGGATACCTTGCCTTAAAAAGTTATGTCCCAAGAAAATAGCCATAAATAAATTCTAAGTTCTGAAACAGTAATTCACTTATCATGAGACTTTGACTTGTTTCAGTGGTTCAAATGTAATTGCCTGGGTATTAACCACTAAAATAGAAAGATTTTTTTTCCAGAAAAGCGAGTTTTAAAGGTACTAGCAATATTTTATTCTATTCTTTGGGTATATTTGTTTATTATGACTCAATAAAATGACTAGGAATTTTTGAATTAAGGTACTTATTTGTATAATACTAGGACCTACAATTATTTTGTGTTTTGAAGGAAGGAATTAAAAATCTGATATCACTCAGTATGTATAGACATTCATAATTCAAAATTTTGTTATCATTTTATATGTGTGTCTCTGTATATATACATGTTTTTCATCACTAGTTTTAATTAGCTATTTTATAGAGGATAGCACTGTTCCCTCTTAGATCTCTGTTTACATTATATGAGCCTGCTTTATATTTTTATCATGGAATCTTAGCAACCAAATAATTAAAATTCCAAACATTAAACTCTGCATTGATAGGAAAAGATTGACATTTCACCTGATATAATAACAAAAATAATTGCATAAGCTCAGATTTATACATTGTTAACCACGTGCCAAGTTTTGTATAATCATTTCATTTAACACTTAAACCAATCCCATATTTCAGAAGATGAAACTGAAATCCACAGCAGCTATGTAACTCACTCAATGTTTCATACCCATTAAGTGACAGAGCCTGGACTCAGACCAATTCTATCAGGTCGCAGAATCTATGTCTTAAATAATGACACAAATTGTCTCTCTAAAAAATATTCTCAACTTAATATTCTTTGTTTTGTTTTTAACTCTTGACAAAATGCCACAGTTGGTTTTTCAGGATGCACTGTAGCACTATGACAAAAGTGGGGGGTTTTTGAAGTCATATTATTTACAAACTATACTGTGAAATAAGTTTCTAGAGGAAACCAACAGGTAAATTATTTTTTCTTCAAAAATACAACCAGGAAAAGTGATCTCTCTTCCCTTATCCTTATCTTTCCAAAGAATAACCATTCTTCAATATCTATCAAATTTAACCTTCTCAGCAAAGTCTTCCATAATCACTATGGATATAGATAGGTCTTCATTCCCTTTGGAACTTGATAGCTGTCTTACCCCGCATTTCACCTCCTGTGGTTATGTTACTAAATAAATGATGAAGATCTAATCTGTATCCATCTGTACTTACTTTGTACCTAGTCCCACATTATGTGTGGTTAGTTTTTTGAATATAACAACATTATGAACACATGCAAATTGTTCTTTTAAGCGACATTAAATGAAATTAAAATATCTCTTTTAGTTGGTCTTTATTTATACCTATCCCAATTCCTTTCACTTCGAATAATTAAGTCTAATTTTTGTAGATCTTTTTAAAGACTTCTTTCAAACCTAATAGTACTTACATTCGTTTGTCTAATGGATAATATCTTTGATAATATCTTGGGCAAAGAGGATCAAAATTTGTATTGCATTTGTTGCCATCGTTTCTGTTATTTAGTTCCACTTGGCTTTGCTTTGTAGAGATTTTCTGTGTAACTATCATAGGACCACACCTAAAATAGGACATGTTTATACTGGTGGCACATTGAAATTTAAGGCACACTCAGCTTAATCTCTGACTGATTGATATTAGCATGTTCATACTCAAACTCAAAAATTTGAAATTCAAATAAAAAACTATGCAACTTTATGTCCTTGAAGCACCAGGATTTGTAAATGTTGAACAAAATGTATTTAAGTAACATTCTAAGAGGAAATGCAATGTGAATTTTCCTTTATAACAATATAGTAATATACTATTTACATACATTTGATTCCCTCCATATTCTGCATATCCAATCAGTATAAGTCCTTACCTGTCCACTCTGTACAGGGATTTAACAGGTGCTGAAAGAGCTCAGGGTAATGCGAAGTTTGCTTGATGAGTATATTACAATATATTTAGCTAAGAAAATGAGATTTTCTTCGATGAATATTAATAATAGTCTCGATTTTAAATTTTATCTTGTGAGCAATTAACTCTTTATGAAGGGAAAAATCCAATACAAACATTTACTAGATGATAAGTGAAAATGACAGTAATTTTTTCACATTTATTATTTCTATACATACCACCTTATAAAGGAGGGCTTATTATCCTCATTTTAAGGATGAGAAACTGAGGCTGGCAAAACTATTCATCAAGACAGACAACCGATCAGAGATTACAAATCAGGCCATTCAGGATACAAAACCTACTCATATTTCATTGAACCATTCAGTGTATATCTAAGCTCACCCCAAAACATATATATGATATTTTTGAAATCCTCATTTCTCATGGATTTATTTGTCATTTACTTGGTCATCTATTTTGCAATTTACAATGACTGCAAAAATCCAATGTAGTAGAACCTCTGCTTGTGAATCACATAAATGTGTATTTTTATCTCATTATATCTTTCCTGAGCTAAGGTTAAAGTAAGTTTGCTCATCTGCCAGTGATCGTACTAAAGTGCCCTGGGATATAGCACAGAGCTTATATCATCTCGCACGTAAGGAGCATGAAAGATCTCTAAGATGGAATTCACCAACCACACGTGATACTATTATTGCACAGTGTTTTGGTCAGATATGTAACTGGATAGAAGCAATAATGAATAAAGTTGTAAATTTTTAGAGGTTTATTTTTTTCTCATATAGCATGTAGTTTTAAGGAGGTTAGGCCAAGTCTGCAGTAACTCAAATATATGATCAAAGATCAAGACCCCCACCTGTGCTCTTTGTGTTCAGGTGTTGTCTTTTGCCTCATTTCAAAATGGCATGGAGGTTCCAGCACCCAAATTGTGTAAGGCAGGCAGGAGGAGCAGAAGATACCCGTCTTATTAACAGTAATATTGCTCTATATTCCAAATATAGAGCTTAAGCATCTTCCCGATTATTTGGTGGGAAAGAATTAATAAAATAAGAAAGTAATGGGCTCTCCATACATCCATAAGCACAATACACAAATGATTTGGGGTAATTTTTCTTCAAGGTTTTGTTATAAATTACTTTCACTGGTATGCAAAATCAACTGTTTCTTAATTAGATAACTGACACTCACTGAAATCTACCAATTTTTTATATGACAACCAAAAACGTAACTTTAGAGGATTTACTTAAATCGATGGTTACCTTAAATTCTCCTTAATTTTCACTATGAACCCTGAGCCAATAGTCAAAGTTAGCCTTTGCTACATTCTCTTCAGTCCCCAATATTGAAATTTGATGATTTTTCCTTCACTTTCTTTCTTTTGAAGTAATATGACAATTAAATCTATCAATATCTATCTAGATAAAAATATATAGATATTTACATTAAAAAAAACACTATGGAAAAGAAACAACTGCCACATTTTGATTATGTTTACTTCTAGGAGTTTTGTAAAGAAACTAAATGTTATAGATATATGTAAGATCCCATTTAACAACTCCCAATCCCCTTATTCCCATCTCCCTGCAGGCACTTTTATTATTTTAATATATATAATTAAGTTTTATTATTTTACTTGGATATGTATAAATCCATAAATAATATTTCTTACTGCAATGTTAAACTTTTTAATTAATCAATAAATAATTACATAATTATTATAATTTAATAAACATAATAATGTGTTATGAAAAATAATAATACAGTAGAAATACTGTATACAGTTATATACCATTTATCTGGGTTATTTCATATGGTTTTTGAGAATTATACCTTTTTAAATTTCTGTATAGCTTACCATTTTCCAAAAATATCACATTTTTCAGCATATTGATGTACATTCTATTTCCAATTCTTGCTTTTACCAAAAATAAATAAATAAGTAAGTAAGTAAAGGAAATAAACACCCTCGTAAAAGTCCCATTGTGTGAATGGAGATTAGTTTTTCTAGGTTATATACCCAGAAGTGGAATTTCTGAGTTGCAGGGCATGCAAATGTTAGAATTAATAAAATATTTAGTGGAATCGTATGAAATTTTTTAAATGGTCAATTGTATATAATTTGACTGAATATTTCAAATTGCTTTTCACAGTGACTATACAGTGACTGTGTGAGAATGCTATTTTTGACATTCTTTGAATACTTTATATTATCGCAGTCTTAATTTTGCCAAATTGATGAGAGATAAATTATTCCTCACTTTATTATGTATATTACTGTATATTGCATGTATTTATTGTAGTTATTTTTATATGTTTTATATGTCACATATAATTTTGTTATATGTATGTAGAAAATCATAAAATCAAATAGAATGCATTCTATTGTGCCTGGTTTCTTTAACTCAACACTACGTTTGTGACTTTCAAATTTTTGCAAATTTTATTTTTAATGTTCTTTGCACACGGAGGTATATTGTGATGTAGTAACTTAACTTTTTCTTTTCCTTTCATAGTATGTACATATGAGGGAAGGTATTGGTCTATTTTTCTCAAACTTTATCTTCAGTATCTAGTTATGTGCCTGTTTCTTACTAGGAGTTTAATAAATATTAATTGAATAAATAATTATTTTTTTAGATTTTTTCTCATGTATTTTTAAAGTAAAATGAACTATATGCTGAAAACAAAATAGTTTCCTATGTTTAATTTAAAAATAAAATATATTTTATATGTCTTTATTAAATTATTTAAAAACCCATATATGGGATTTATTTCTGTTAATGTTAAGAAATGTGTAAATTTCTCCTCCTTTGAAAATCAAATGCCAGGAACATCAATATTGTGAATTAGTATTCATAATGTTGATTTTTTTTTAATCCAAAACCATTGTGCTGTGACCATAATGTTAATATTAAGATATTGACACTAAGGTACGTTGTTGCTTTTCTCACAAGCTAACATGAATGTGCGGAACTATTCCTCTGTTTTTTCCTCTGGTCCATTGATTTGCCCCCTATGCCAAAACCATGTTTAAGTGATTTTGATAATAACAGTTCTTGATATCTGCTTTTCCTCTTTGATACTTCTTTTTCAAAACCTATTTCCAAATAAATTACTAATCATAGTCATTTGCCTACTTTTAAATCCATGGATTTAGGTAGGTGTGTCACTTCAAACCATAATTCAGATCATTGTCTGTTTATAAATTCTGTTTACTCTTGATGATAGTGCTTTTCTGGTTCTTAGATTCAAATAATTTGGGTGCTTTGCTGTGCTAGGGGTCTATTGCCTTAAAACTCCATCTCTGTGTGCACTAAACTACTTCACCAAAATATGTGTTCGTACCTGGTCCACTGACAATCACAAAGTTTCACCTCCACCCATAGCTACAATATTCTGTATGTTTGGGTTTTTACTTTCCTGTTTTAAATTCATTTTCAGAATTTAACACGTTTAAATCTTTTATAAATTATTTCTGTTTATTAGGAAATAAAGGTTAGGTCATGAATCAGTATGTACAATCTACTGTCCTTACTTAAATCCTTCTTTATTCTAATATACTCAAGGTTCGAGATCTCAGCGGTGAGAAATAACATTGGAATTTTGATAGGCATTGTATTCCATTGAATTTGTAGATTGCTCTGTCTAATATAGATATTTTCATAATGTTAATTCTTCCAATCTATGAACATGGGATACCTTTCCATTTATTTGTGATTTCTTTAATTTCTTTCATCATTGTTTTACAGTTTTCAGTATACAGGTGTTTTACCTTTTTGATTAAATTTACACCTAAGTATTTAATTCCTTTTGTTGGTATGGTAAATGTGATTGCTTTCTTAATTTCCTTTTCTTACAGTTCAATATTAGTCTATAAAAATGCTATTAATTTTCATATGTTAATTTTGTATCCTGCACCTTTACTGAGTTCGTTTATCAATCCTAACATTTTTTTTTGATGGGGTTTTTAGGGTTTTCTATATATAAGGTTATATCATCATCAAATGGAGACAATTTCACTTCTTTATTTCCTATTAGAAGGCCCTTTATTGCTTTCTCTTGCCTAATTGTTCTGGCAAGGACTTCCAGTACTCTGTCGAAAAGTAGAGGGAGTGAGTATCCTTGTCTTCTTGTCCCTGATCTTAGAGGAAATATTTTCAACTTTTCACCCTTGAGAATAATGTTGGTTTGGGGTTTTTCCCTAGATGACCTTCATTGTGTTGAAATGCATTCCATCTATACCTAATCTGTTGAGAGTTTTTATCATGAAATGGTGCTAAATTTTGTCATATGATTTTTCTGCATCTATTAAAATAATCACATAATTTTGTCCTTCAGTTCGTTAATGTGATATATATTTATTGATCTGCATATGTTGAACCATCTTTACATTGCAAAGATAAATCCCACTTAGTGATGATGAATGATTCTTTTAATGTGTCCTTGAATTTAGTTTGCTAATATTTTATTGAGAATTTTTGCACCTATGCTAATCAGTGATATCTGACTTTAATTTTCTTTTCCTCTCGTGTCTTTATCTGGCTTTAGTATTAGGGTAATGCTTGCCTTATAAAATGAGTTTGGAAGGACTCTGTCCATTTCAAAATTTTGGGAAAGAGTTTGAGAAGAATTGGTATCAGCTCTTCTTTAAATATTCCACAGCGAAGCCCTCAGGTCCTGTGTTTTTCTTTGACGGAAGACTTTTTATTACTGATTTCATCTCCTTATTCATTATTAACCTGTTCATATTTTCTGTTTCTTTATGATTGAGTTTGGTAGGTTATGTGTGTCTAGGAATTTAGATTTAATGCAATCCCTATCAAAATCCCAATGGCATTTTTCATAGAAATAGAAAAAAAAAATCCTTAAATTTATAAAGAACCAGAGAAGACCCCAAATAGCCAAAACAATCTTGATCTAAAAGAACAAAGCTGGAGGCATCGCATTTTCTAATTTCAAAATATATTATAAAGCAATTGTAATCAAAACAGTATTATCTTAGACTGGAGCCTCCTTTGTTATTGATACTTACAGCCAAGAATAATTATCTCAAAGCAATTATGCAATTATCCTTGCTTTTTTTAAAAAAACCTTCATCTCCCTTTACCTCTCTGAATATGCACATAGTTTACTATGGTGGACATATTTCTACTGCAATATCCATTCTCGAATAAATAAGATTTTCTTTTAGAGAGCCCCTCTCTGTCTGCTAATTAAGTTGAAAATGGATTAAAGACTTAGATATAAGAACTAAAACTGTACAACTACTATAAGAAAATACAGGAGGAAAGCTCCACTACATTGATCTGGGCAATAAATTTTTGGATATGACGTAGCACAGGCAACAAAAGCAAAAGTAGACAAATAAGATGTCATCAAACTAAAAAGCTTCTTCACAGCAAAGGAAACAATCAACACAGTGAAGAGATAACCCACGGAATAAGATAAATTATGTGTAAGCCATATATCTGATAAGGAGGCAATATCTAAGTCATATAAGGAATTCGAACAACTCAATAGCAAGAAAAAATATTTAAAAATGGGCAAGGAACCCAAGCAGATGTTTTTCAAAAGAAGACATACAAATGGCTAATAGATATATGAAAAAATGCTCAGCATCACTACTCATCAGAGAAGTGCAAATTACCACAAGATATTATCTCATATCTGTTAGAATGGCTTTTATCAAAAAGATGAAAGAAAACAAGTGTTGGAGAGGATAAGGAGAAAAGGACACTCTTATACATTGTTGGTAAGAATATAAATTATTACATCCATTATAGAAAATGATAGGAAGGTTCTTAAAAACCTGAAAATGGAACCACTATATAATCCAGTAATTCCACTTGTGGGTATATATCCAAAGGAACTGAAATCAGTATGTTGAAAGGACATCTGTACTCCTGTGTTCATTATAGCATTATTTATAATACCAAGGTATGGAATCAACCTAATTGCCCATCAATGGATGAATGGATAAAAAAAATGATATATATACACAATGCAATACTATTCAGCCTCACACAAAAAGAGAAATTCTATCATTTGTGATAATATAGATGAATTTGGATAACATTATACTAAGTGAAATAAGCCAGGAACAGAAAAACAAATACTGCATGATCTCACTTATTCGTGGAATCTAATAAAGTTGAACTCATATAAATAGAAAGTAGAATGATGGTTATCAGAATCTGGGGGTTGGGGAGGGAAGAGAATGGGGAGTTATTGATCAAATGGCACATAGTTTTAGATAGACAGGGGAAATAGTTTCAAGATCTATTGCACAGCAGAGTACTATATTCAATAATAATGTATTGCATATTTCAAAATAACAGAGAGTAAATTTCAAATGTCTAACAATAAAAAGTGACAGGAAGCAAGGCGATCGACATGTTAGCTTGACTTACTAATTTCAGATTGTATTGTATACATATAGCAAAATATCACACCATACCCCATAAATGTATATAATTATGATTTCACAATCAAAAACATTACCAATATCTTTTAGAAAGAAATGATACAAGAAGTGTATCTTAGAATTCTTTAAAAAACCTATTTTATTCAGTAAAAAATATCACTGGCAATTAGATACACAAATATCTGCTAATGTATACATTTCAACTTGGTCTTTGTTTTAAAATCTTCCTTTACCTTCATGTCAAATCTGTTAGCAAAAACTGATGAAATATTCAAATCAGTGGGTAGAGTGGTATACTTGGGATATTTGTAGGCAGGTTCCCTATTATTGATTCAATCTCAATTTTTCCGTAGCCAAAGTAGTCCAAATATACAACTAATTTCTAATGTGCTTTATTGCCTTAACAATGCCAAAGGCTAAAAGATGTCTACTCAAATTTCAAATGTGTGATGGTCTTAGATTTTAAAATAGTATAACAATACCAACTCTCAGAATACAGCACATTTATTTAAAATACATGAAAGCAGAAGGGAAAACACTCGATATTAAAAATTAATACTAGTACTGAATGTGTTATACCATGTATAAAATAAAACTAGTACATTCAGTAACAAAAAACACAAGGCTAGCCAGTGAGATGTAACAAATGGGGAATCCATATCTTGTTAGTGGGAAGCATTCAAAAGGGGGTGGGGAAAATTTATTCAGAGCCAAGAATATAAAGCAACTCCTTTTAACATAAAGCTTCCTTGAGCTAGTTTCAGAATCATCAATACCATTGGCAAAGTTAAAATGGAAATGCATTAGTGTTAATTTGTACTTAAAATATATACAGTGTATTTGAAAACATGAGAGTGTTAATATTTCACTCAAAATTTGGCTGCAGTTGTTTTTTTTTTTTTACTTTTTTTTTCTTTTCCCCATATGTAGAGGAAAAAAATGGAATACAAACTATGAAAGGACTGAAAAAAGAGAAAAATTATGACAGGAATGAAAAGATTCAGGGAAAGATTAATTGAGAAATATAGCCATGCTAAGAACCATTAAAACTAAATTTATGGAATTATCCAATATATAGTTTGATTCACAAATGCACTAAAATTGTTTTAATAATAAAATAATACAATACTTATTGCTGGTGTATATATCCATTTTATGTTTTTTTTTTCTTATATGTAAAACTTCTATTAAGGCACAGCATACCTAAGAGTGTCTGTAAGTGTCTAGCTTAGTGTATTTTTACAAAGTCAACAATTATTTATACAATACCCAGATTAAGACACAGAACATTACCACCATACCAGAACCTCTACTAGATTCCTTTCCCAGTCATTATGTCCCACTCACTAAAGGTAACAATTGTCCTGTCTTTTTGTATTAGTTTTTTATTCCTGTGTAGCAAATTACCAGAAATTTATTCATGTTATCAATATAAATTTATTATCTAACAATCTCCATGGATTGGAAGTTTGAGGAGAGTTAGTTTCAATCCACTGCTCAGAATCATACCAGGCTACAATCCAGGTGTTAGTCATGCCTGCAATCCCATCAGAGGTTCAGAGGCTCTGGATCCTCTTTCAGGCGGTTGTAGGACTAAAGTTACTGTTTATTGGCTGTCTGTCATCTCGGGATGACTCTTACCTCCTAGAGGCCACCATCAGGTCCTCGTACCATGGCCCTCTCATAGGCAGTTCGCAGTATGTTTGCTTGCTTCTTCTAGGCCAGCAGGAGAATTTCTACCTTCAAATCTTTTTTTCTACAAGGAAGGATGGGATTCTTTTCTGAAAGGTATTATCTGAGTAACTCCAGTTTACTCAATGTGTTCTTCCTTTTGATTGACTTAAAGTCAGCTTATTATGGACTGTAGAAATACAATCTAATCAGTGGAGATAAATCAAGTCATATTCACAAGTTCCACTCACAATAAAAGGGTGAGGGTTACACAGTGCATATAAACCCATGGGAATAAAACTTGGGACCATCCTAGAATTCTGCCCACCACATCCCTTATACTATAGATCATGTCTTTCTGTTTTTGAATAGTATATTAATGAAATCATACAAAATATATTCTTTTTTCTCTGTCTTTTCACATTCATCAGTGTTATTATCATATGAGATGCCTTCATGCAGTTGTATGTAGCAATGATGTATTCATTTTCATTTTTGTATATTATTTCTCATTGTTTCCATTATATGAATATGCCAAAATTTATTTGCCAATCCCACTTTTCTTAAATATTTGGGGTGCTTCCAGTTCTGTATTTTCATGGCAAAATTGGTATCTTTCAGTGAACATATGCATGCATTTCTGATGGATATATATTTAGCTTGAAAAAAAGCACAATGAGTTTTCCCAAAAGTTGTAAAAATGTTTACATTCCAATGAATACACTATGTGATCTCCAGTTGTTCAACATTTCCACCTAAACATTGTAATGACTTCCTTCTTTTCCACTTTTGCTATTCTGGGAGTGTATACTGGTATTGTGTTATGAATTCCTATAATGACTAATGAAGTAGTGCATGTTTTCATAATTTTTTTTTCTTTTTGATGTCTTTATTGTAAAATTTCTGTGTAAGTCACTTGTGCATTTTTCTATTTGTCTATCTATCTTTTTCTCATTGATTTATAGGTGTTCTTTATATATTTTCAATAAAATTTTTAACCTTAATGTAGTCTGAATTATTTTTCATCATTATTATTACTTTTGTGTCAAACATCAGACCTTGTTTTTCTAAAGTAGATTTACCATTTCACATTCCCACATGGAATGTATAAGAGTTCCAATTTTTCACCTCCTCATCAGCATTGATATCATCAGTCTTTTTAATTTTAGCTATTCTAATACATGTGTAGTGGTATCACATTTTATTTCTAATGTGCACTTCTGCAATGACTAATGATGTACAGCATCTACCAATGGCTAATTTTGCCATTGATATATCTTTATGGTAAAATATTCATTCAAATATTTTGTTTGTTTTTAATTAATTTCTTTTATTTTTACTGAGTTTTGAGAGTTTTTTCTTATTTTGAATATCAGTTCTTCATAAGATACATGTTTTGGACATATTTTCTCCCATTGTGTGGCTTTCCTTTTAATTCTCTTAATGGTGTCTTTCAAAGGGCAGAAGTTTTTAATTTTGATAAAGTACATTTATCCATTTGTTCCTTAGTAGATCATGCTTTTAGTATAGTATCTAACATATTTTTACCTAACAGAAGGCCACCTATATTTTCCACCATATTTTCTCTTAGAAAATTTATAGTTTTAAATTTTACTTTTATGTTTATGACACATCTTGCATGAAAGTTTTATATGGTGTGATATTTGGGTCCAAGCTCAGTTTTAAAAATATATAGATACCCACATTGATTCAGAATCATTTGTTGAAAAAACTTTTAATCCACTGCGTGACCTTAGCAATTTGTCAAAAGTCTTTTTTTTTTTTAGAATAAAAACACAATAATATGTCAGACTCGGTTCTCTATTACACGTCAGACTTGTCCACTTAAGTGTAGAATTTTGTCTCTCCAGACTCACAGGACCCACCAAATACTCAAATGAATTTTAGGAACCCCATCAACATTTCCTTGCCTGGACAAGATGCCTAGTCCTATTATGGCTACAGAATCAGTAAATGACCAAATAAAAGAACCACATCAACTCACCTTTCATTTTTTTTTTTTTCATCTCTCTAAACTTAACAACCCTAGTCCTTGTTGTTTCAACAATTATCTGATGTCTTTAAATGGAATTTCTAGTAGTTCTTAGTAAAATTTTGGTCTACTTTTATCAACTCCATTCTATTTCTATTTGTCTTAGTTTGTACTACTACAATACATTATCATAAACTAGGTGGCATAAACAACACAAATTAATTTCTCACGGTTCTGAAGCCTGAGAGATCTGAGATCAGGGTGCCAATATGGTCAAGTTCTGGAGAGGGCCCTCTTCCTCTTCTTGGTTTGTAGAGGGCCATCTTGCTGTGCCCTTACATAGTAAGCGGGAAGCAGTGAGTGGGGAGAGACAAAGAGAGAGTGGCATTAACCTTAACATAAGGGCTCTACCCTCATAACCTAATTTTCTTCCTAAAGACCCCACAAACACTATCATATTGGAGATGAGAATTTCATCATATAAATTTGGAGGGAACATCATCATTCAGTCCATAGCACCATTCTTCTGAAAAATTATTTCTGATGGAGAATTTTTGACAATTCTGTATTTCAATTTTAAATTTGAGTCAATTTGACAACCTTAGTTTTGAAAAAAAATGTAATTATTAAAATATGTTAGCTAAAATTCCCTATTTAGTGAAGATCTTTAAAAAAACGGTTTGATGGATATTCTATCTATAAGATGCTACAAAAAGCTTCATGGGCTTTCTCCCCAGTGAAACAACAATGCCTAGTGAAAATGATTTAAAAGACAGCCATTTAAAGTCTCTCAAAAATGTACTAAGGTCATACAACAAATGAAAAAATATTTATTCCAAAAAAGTCTACTAAATCTTCAAACAACAGAATGAATCTGTGGCACTTGAGGCAGAAGAAGCCCCTCTTTCAATTCCACTTCAAGGTGTCAGAAGTCGTACCTCAGGCAGGTGTGTGGCCAAGAAGGTAGAGCTCCCTTTTACCCCAACATTCAATTATTGGCTAATAATTAACTCTGGGAGGGGCAGGTCACAAACATTTTGCATTCAACTCAACTCTGTGCCTCACAGTTAAATTCCAGGCAAGTGAAGGCAAAAATTCAAAAACACCCTTCCTCCCTAGTCCCCAAATATGTGGCAAAGACTCTATCATAGCTTGGAGGCTTATAAAACTGTCCCTAATTGCCCTCATTTTAGCTCACTCATTAGTTGAAGGATCCACCTGGAAGAGGCAAATGAAGAATATCAGAGACTGCCACCTTGCCCAGCATCTCATTTACATGCCAGATGTGTCACTCCAAGAAAAGTGGGCCACTGCCCCTGACCCCAAATCCAGATCAGGGTGTTGATAATTTTTTCCTATGGAGAGAGTCAAGCCATTAAAACAGAGAGCCCCAAAGCTAAGGGAGTTGACTGTTTTGAGCAGAAGGTGGGGGTGTTTAAGCCAAAGGGCATTCTTAAAAGCAATGGAGATTTTGGTGGTAAACAATTAAGAAAAGTCTGGAAAATTGGATGAGAGAAACTAAATATTACGCCATCTAGATAACCAGAGAAAACCAGGGAGAGACATAGCAAAGAAGAGGCCTCCTAGGGTCAGAACAAACATCACAAACAGGTCCCCAAAAATACTCATGTAAAGACTGTCAGATTTAATTGGATTGAATTGTGGAACAATTTATGCCCCAGAACAGTAAAAACCAATAGAGTAATCATCCAGCAATTAGTGGTACCTAAAAGCTGGGTATGAAACTAACAGAGGCAAAGAGCTAAAAGGAAAAATTGGAGAAAGAGTCAACTAAGGAGAATATTGCTAAAATCACTGGTGTCCCAGAGTAACTCCACAAGCTTAAGTTTGTACACTATGAGAAGCAGCATCAGAGGATTCACTTGGCAGGAAGCAGACTTCATTGAAATGTCATAGCCAAGTCACTAAAACAAACAATTATAATAAGCCATGGGGTGGGGGACAGAGGGAAGGGAAGAGAATCAGTATCCAAAATTGACACAATATATTATCTAAAATTTTCAACTCTTCAGTATTAATTTTGAGACTTACAGAAGAAAAGAAAATGTTACCTATAAACAGAAAGTAAAAGTAGGCAACAGAAAATATCTGTGCAAGGGCCCAGCTATTAGACAAAGACTTTAAATTAGGTTTTGTAAATATTTCAAAAAACTTAAAGAACCATGTTTATAAAGGAAAGTATGAGGATAATATCACATCAAATAAAAAATATCAAGAGTGGTAATTTTTTTTCAAAATAACAAAATGGGATTTTTGGAGTTGAAAATTATAGTAATGAAAAAATTCCCTAGAGGAACTCAACAATAGATTTGAATTGGTAGAAGAAAGAATCAGCAAAGTAGACAATAGGTCAATAGAGAGAGTGTAATGCAAAGAACAGAGAGAAGAGAAAATAAAGAAAAATAAGCAAAGACTTAGATAAATGTGTGTATTATTGAAAGCAGTAGCATCTACGTAAAGGGAACATCAGAGAAGGGGATAGAGAGAGAGGAGCAGAAAAAATTATTTGAAAATATAATGGCTGAAAACTTCTCAAATTTGATGTAAACCATGAACTACCCTCCAAGAAGTGGAATAAATAGGATAAATACAAATATAAACACAAAAAGATACTCACAAAAACACAGCACAGTAAAAATATTGAAGATTAAAATAAATTTGGAAGCTACAAAAGAAAACAGAGTTGCCATGTGCTGGAGAACCCCAATAAGATTAACAGCTAATTTTTCATCTGATACAATGAATGCCATAAGGTAGTAAGATGATATATTCAAAATGCTGAAAGAAATCAACCAAAAATCTTAATTGAAAACTAGATTTTAAAAGTAAAGGCAAAGTCAAGACTTTTTTCATGTGAACAAAACTGAGTGAATTATTTCTAACAACAACAAAAAAAAAAAAACCCCATAGGTCAAAGGGAGATTTTTCATTCTTAAGAAAACAGAGAAAAAGCAATAATGAAAAATGTATAGTTCTTTAGAGACCTGTGGGACAATGTTATATGCATCGACATATGCATAATGGGAGTACCAAAAGGAAGGAGAAAGAAAGGAGTGAAAAATATTCTAATAAATAATGGTTGAACACTTCCTAAATTTGATGAAAAATATTAATGTATGTATGCAGTTATTCATAAATCACAAACAAGGATGAATACAAATTGACCCACCACCAGATACATAATAGAAAAAAAGTCTTGAGGGCAGCAACAGAAAATTGACTCATATGGAAGGGAACCCCAATAAGATTTACAGCTGATTTCTAATCAGAATCAATAGAGGCCTGAAGGCATTGGGATGACACAGATAAAGGACTAAAGGAAAATATATCGTCCACCAGAAATCTTATACTTTATGTCCAACAAAACTTCCTTTCAAAAATGAAGGTAAACTAAAGACAATCAAAGATAAACAACAACAATGACAAAAAAAGGAGAGGATGAGTTTATTTCTAGCAGACCCAATTTATCAGAAATAATAAGAAATGTTCCTCAGAATGAAAACAAGTGATAACATACAGTGTAATGAAACCATATGAGAAATGTTCATCAAAGTATTATGTAATTATAGAATATAAACATATGTTCTCTTTTATTTACTGATTTTAAAAACAATTGTACAAAATAATCACATTGTTGGACCCATAACATACAGAAATGTAATATAATTGACAATAGTTGCTCAAACAAGGTGACTGGGAACAAAGGTGTATTGAAGGAAGAAAATGACAGCAGATTGGAACTATAATCTATAGAAACTGAAAAGAACCAGAAATTGCAAAAATAAAGGTTAATTTAATAAACTATATAAATACGTAATTGCTTGATTTTCTTTAGCTTCTTTAAATGAGGTAATTACAAAATTATATAAAGTAATCATCACAATACATTGTTGGGTTTCAGATATCTAAATATCTATATCTACATAAAATTTCACAAAAAAGGGTGAATTGAACTATACAGGAGTAATATTTCTATGTCTTACTGGAATTAAACTAGTATAAATCTGAAATAGATTCTGATAAATTGTTGTGTATTTGGGAATTCTTAGAGCAATCACTTAGAGTCAAAAATATTTGAAAAAATATTTAAAGAAATCAAAATTTTATACTAGAAAATATAAACTTGTTGCTTAATAAAGTAAAGGGGGAATACAGAATACAGAAAAAAAGACATAAGGCATAGAGAAAACATAAAGTAAAATAAAAAATATACATCTAATTATATCATGATGACATTAAATGTGAATGGAATAACAATCCAATCAAAAGTCAGAAATTGTCAGTCATGATTTTTAAAGAACATGTTTCAATATATGCTTTCTATAAAAACACATTTTAGATTAAAGTATGCAATACGTTGAACATAAAATTTAAAAAAATATATCATGAAAACAAGAATAAAAAACTGAAATAGCTATACTAATTGGCTATATTAACATTAGACAAAATAGACTTTAAAACCAAAATAAAATGCTTCTAGAGATAAAGAGAAGCATATGCATCTAACTACAAACAGAGTCTCCAAACACATGAAATAAAACCTGACAGAAGCTAAAAGGGAGAAACTGGCAACTGAAAAATAATAGTTGGGGACTATAATATTACATTTTCAATAATGGATAGAATAACTAGGCAGGAGATCAACAAAAAAGGGGAGATTTGAATAACTCTCTAAACTGGGCCTACCAGACAACTACAAATAATCCACACAAAGACAGCAGAATACAGTTTTATCTCAAGTATTCATGGGACATTTTTCAGGATAGCCCACATATTTGTTCATACAACAAATTTCAATAAACACTCAAAGATTGAAATCATATAAAGTATGGTTTCCTACCATGATGAAATGAAATAAATCAATAACAGAAATTTTAGAAAATCATAACTTTTTGGAAACTAAAAAAAAAAACTCCCCTAAGTAATCAATAAATCAAAGATAATTCACAAAAGGAAATTAGAAAATACTTTGAAAGGAATTTTTGAAACAGCACTAAAAACTTGGGGGATACATCAAATCACTGCTGAGAAGGAAATTTAAAGCTATAAATCTCTATATTTAGAAAGGATGAATAAGATCTTAGATAAATAACTTAACTTTCCACCTTAAAACAAGAGGAAAAAAAGAGAGACAAAACAATCTAAACAGTAAAAAAAAATTGAATAGAAATTAATAAAATAGATAATAGCAAAAATAATAGAGAAAATAAACTTTTAAAAATGTGGTTTATTTGGAAGAGCAACAAAATTGACATCTCTTTAGTTGAAATAACCAATAAAAAATGAGAGAAGTCTTAAAATTAATAAAATCAAACATTAAAAAGTGAACATTACTGCCAACCTTCCATGAATGAAAGGGATTATAAGATAATATTATGAACAAGAATACATCAGCAAATTACATAATATGGGAGAAACTGCCAAATTTTTAGAAAAATGCACACTGTGGAAATTGACTTAAGAGAGAATAAAAATATGAATGGACCTATAACAGAGAGATTCAATTAATTTTTTTAATTTCCAGAAATAAAAACACACATCCACATGGCTTCACAATGAATCCTACTAAACATTCTAAGAATTAATACTAAAGCTTCACAAACACTTTAAAAAAATAAAAGTACAAGAAAAACTTACCAACTCATTCTATAAGCCAGTATTAACTTTTTGCCAAAATTAAATACATGACAAGATTAGAAAACTAAAGACCAATATTTTTTATAAATATATACACAATAATTCTTAAAATGGAATCTGGCAACATATAACAAGGATTATACAAGTGTAATTTATCACAGGGATGCAAAGTTGTTTTAACTTCTGGAAATAATATAATAAACTATATCAGTAGGATAAAGAAAAAAAATCACATACTCATCTTAATACTTACAGGAAAAACATTGCAAAATCTAACACTCTGTCATGATAAAAACACTCGGCAAACTAGGAATAGAATGGAACTTCTTCACGTACTAAAGAACATCTAGGAAAACCTGCAGGTTTCGTACTTAATGGATAAAAGTTGAATGTTTTTCCTCTAAGATCAGGAATAAGACAAGAAAGTCTGCTGCTGTCACTCCTGTTCATAATTACACCAAAGGTTCTAGCCATGGCAATTAGGCATGAAATTAAATAAAAATGATAAAATAAAAGTAAATGAAGAAGTATAACTATTTTTGTTTGAAGATTACCTAAACTTGTAGATTACAAAAAAATCTTTAAAAATCCACCGGAAAAAATACCCTATTAGAACAAATACATGAGTTCAGCCATTTTTCAGGTTACAAGTTCAACATGCAAAACTCATGTGTATGGGTGATAATTATGTGTTGATGTAGGTTCAACTGTAACAAAAGAAAAGTACCATTCTGGCTGGGAATACTGATAATGGAGGAGGCTATGCATGTGTAGGGGATAGAGGAAATATGGGACATCTCTGCATTGTCCACTCACTTTTGCATGAACCTATAACTGCTCTAACAATAAAATGTATTAAATGGGACAAAATCTATTGTAATACAATAAGGTAAAAAATGGAATTAAGAAAATTCCATTAACATAGCATAAAATAACAAAATAGTAATAAATTTATCTAAAAAGAACAAAATTTGTACACAATAATTTAAAATATTGTTGAAGAAAATTGAAGAGCACTGATATAAATAGTTCTGGTTCCTTTTTTTTCTTAATAGATCTTTGTTCACTTTATCTCTTTCTTCTCATATTTTACTATATGCATCAAAGAGAAACCAGGCTGTGTCTTCCACACTTTGCTTGGAAATCTCCTCAGCTAACTAGTCAAGGTTATGATTTACAAGTTCTACTTTCCATCACTAAAGACCAAAAAAAATTTCAGCATATTATATACTATTTTATACAAGGAATAGTTCTTCTTCCAGTTCCTAATAATATGCTCCTCATTTCTCTCTGAGACTTCTCCAGAAGCCCTGTTGACATCCACATTTCTAGCAAATTCGTTCCTGTATTCTCTAAGATGATAAAAGCTTTCTTTACAACCTTCCTTACTTCTTTCTGAGTCATAACCAGAATCATCTTTAACATCCATATTTCTACCAACAATCTCCTCAAGGCTTTGCTATAGAGCTCCTCAAAATTCTTCCAGCCTCTACTCATTATCCAGATACAAATCCACTTCCACGTTTTTGGTATTTGTTACAGCAGCACTTCAATTCCAATACCAACGTCTGTATTAGTTGCCTATGGCTGGTTTAACAAACTACCACAAACTGTTCAGTTTAAAACAACATAAATGTGTTCTGTAACAATTCTAAAGCAAGAAATCTGAAATCAAGGTGTTAGCACAGTCATGTTTCTTCCGAGACTATGAATTAAATTATTTCTTGCCCCTTCTTAGCTTCTGGTGATGATGGAGAAACTTTGGAATTCCCTGGCTTCCACCTGAATTACATTATTCTATCTCTCTACATCACATGGCATACTTTCTGTATGTCTCTGGCTTCACATGAGATTTTCTTTGTCTTGTAAGAACAGTCTATTGGACTAACTAATTGCATCTGCAATGACCCTATTTCCAAACAAGACTGCATTCTTACATACTTGTAATTAGGACTTCAACATAGCTTTTTGAGGAACATAACTCAATCCCTAACAGACCTATTCTTTATACCATACACAAAAAATAACTCAAAACAGATTATAAACTTACATCTGAGAGTGAAAACTATAAAACATTGGGAGAAAATACAGAAATAAATTGTGGTAACCTTGGATTAGGCAAAACCTATCTGGATATGACACCAACGGCACAAGTGACAAAAGAAAAACAATATATAAACTGTACACCACCAAAATGAAAACAAAAGATACCATCAAGAAAGTGAAAACACAGCCCACAGGTACAGAAATATTTAAAAACCATATATCTTATGAGACTTATATCTAGACTTTATAAAGAATAAGTACAAATCAATAATAAAACAAGCCAATTAAAATGGTCAAAGAAAATAGATGTTTCTTGAAACAAAAATATTAATCAAATATAAGCACATGAAATAATTCTCAACATCATCAGTCATCAGAGAAATGCAAGTAAAAAACATGAAAAGATGCTATTTCACACACAAGGCTGTTTAATACAAAAGACAGATAAGTTTTATCAAGAATGTGGAGAAAGCTCAACTGTCATACATGCGTGTGGGAACATAAATGGTGTAGTTGCTTTGGAAAATAATCCAGAAGTTCCTCAGCAAGTTAAACATAGAATTACCCAATGATCCATAAGTTCCAATCCAACATATATACCCAAGGGAAATGAAAATATGGCCACACAAAAACTTTTCATAGCACCATATTTTATTATGGAAAATGGAAAGAAGACAAAGTATCCACCAACTGCTGAATGGATTTTAAAGGTGTGGTCGATCTATATAGCAGAATATTATTCAGCCATAAAAGAAATGGCATATTGATACATATACACCACAACAAGGATAAACCTTGAAATAGTATAAGTGAAGGAAGCCAGTTGCAAAAGACTATATATTATATGATTCCATTTATATAGAATGCCCAGAATAGGCAAGTCTATAGAGACCTGAAATAGATTACTTTTTGCCTAGGATTGGAGAAGTTGGGGGAAAATGAAGAGTAACTGCTTGTAGATACTGAGTTTTTTTCATGTGGTGATTTAAATGTTCTAAACTTGAGCGGCTGTTATACAATTCTGTGAAAGTACTAAAAACCATTGAATTGTGTACTTTAAATGAGTGAATTGCATGGTATATGAATTATATCTCCATCTTGTTTTATAACAAACAGGAAGTTGAAATATAAATGATTACATATGAATACAAATTATTGAATAAAATGTATATTATAAAACAAATATATGTTGTTTAAGCATATCATATATAACATTGTATGTAAATAATCAATATGTTCATTGTTCAAATACTCTTGAATACTTCCTATTGAGTTTTCTTATGTATTAATATAATTTTTCTGGAAACTTCCTAACCCTTCAAAGTAAGAAAACTAAGATTCAATTTTTTTTTAACATTTGAGGTCTGATCTAAAGCACAGTAAGTAATTTCTAAGAGCTTTTGAGGTTCCAAAGCAAACCTTAATTTAAAATACAAACTAAAGGTTCATTAGCCTGAACAACACAATTGATAAATTAAATTATTGAAAAATATAGAAGTCAACTGGATGAAGTGTAGCTGACTATTCTGTTTGTTACTGTTGGTGAGAGCCGGGGTAGATTACAAATTCAGAAAACCAAGTTCTCATTTCTCAGTTTACTAATCAGACACCTTCAGGTATGTAATTTCATGTTCCTTCGTCAAAGTTTCATCAAATTCTTTAGTTTATGTCTATGAATTGATCCCCAAAAGCCTGTTATTTACTTTCAAAATATTTTTAAACAATGTGATGCTCATAATGCCTTCTGTTATGGGTTGAATGGTGTCCCCCCAAAAGATTTGTTCAAATCCTAACTCGGTACCTCAGAATGAGACCTTATTTGGAAATAGTGTCTCTCCAGATGTAATTAATTAAGGTGACGTTGTAGTGGAGTTGGGTGAGACCTGAATCCAACATGACTTGTGTTCTTATAAGAAGAGGAGAAAAGACACAGAAACACAACAGGAGAGTACATTTCACAATGGAGGATGAAACTGAAGTAAGGCTGCTCAACCCAAGGAACACCAAGGATTGCTAGCAAACCACCAGAAGCTAACAAGAGGCAAGGAAGGATTCTCCCTTGCAGGTTTCAGAGGAAGCAGTGCCCTGCCAACAGTTTGATTTTAGATTTTTAGCTTCCAGAACTGTAAGACAATAAATTTCTGTTGTTTTAAGACATCTAGTTTGTGGTATTTTGTTATGGCAGCCCAGGGAAATTAATACACCCTCGAACCTACTTTGTCTAAGCACTTATAAATAATAACTCACATTCATGACATGCTTACTAATTTCCATGCCCAATGCTTATTAGCATATTACATGCATTCTTATCTACAAAACATACAATTAAAAAATCCCAACAAATTAAACAAGCATAAAACACCTTTGAAAATATGACTCGATATGTAAACGCATTGTCAGGTTGTCAGTGAAGAAATTCAGGTTAAGAAATTGGCCTTGGATCAAAAATCTTTTTAGAGTAGCAAGTCAAATCCAATGTCAGCCTGATCCTAGATCTTTGTAATTAATCTCTACACAGTTTAATCTGTAATCAAATCTGTAATGCTTGGAAAGTTTTTTGATTTTGAAATGTGAATTGTAAATTTTTTCCCATTTCCACTGAATCTCCATTAAACAAAAAGCTAGCAGCAGAAATAGCCTGTGAAATAATGAAACAGTTTTCAAATTGTCTACCAATCAATATTTTTACTGAAATAAAAATTGCTAAAGTGTACAATCAATTGAAAGAGTTAAATCCAGTGTTTTTTAATTTGATGGAAAAGATTTTTTTCTCTTTTATTACAAGTACTCTTTTTGTGTGTTCCAATAAAGATAAATCAATAAAGAAGTTTTCCATTGAGGCTAATACTTTCTCTAAAATACAGCAAAGCTTTTGGGAAACAGTATTATGTTTTTTGGGTTTTTTTTTTTACTTCATTGTGGAACTTGTAAAGGGACTTACTGTTTAATGTCATATGGTTCTCTTTGTCTTTTTTCTTTTCACATTTTCTGGAAATAGTACAAAGAAATAATTTTAAAAAAATATAACGGTCTACATGACTGCAGTAGTACATCTAACTTACTAATTAGTGTGCTCCTCAAGTTTAGAATTATTACCACAAAAGTAATGGTAGATGAAAACTATAAAGGGGAAGTAATGGAAAATTTGATTATGATTTCTTAATTATTTAACATATATATCTTGTGACCTTTTTAATAAATTTTTACTATTATTTTCTGTGTTTTTCTAGTTGAACTACACAAAGACACGTAGTATTCATTTACTAATGTACTAAAACTAAGATATGTCCCAAGAAAGGTAAACTGGGCGTTTTTGTCTTATTTCCTGCGTGGAATAGTTTTCTGTTTTAAAGTGTTGGCACTCATTTTGACATGTCAGAGTTTACAATACAGAGGTATTGAATCAAATATATGATACAGTGTACTTTTGGTGACTCATTTAGTTTGTGGCCACAGACAAAAATGTATTTAGGGAAAAGAGTAATTTTTGTTTTATAAGTCAAATTTATAAGTTAGTCAGATTTGCCAGAGAATGTTAAACAAGTGTTACTGAATATAACAGTGTTACTGAAAATAGACATTAGGCATGTCTATTTTATTATGTATTTTTGCATCACATCATTGTATATGCATCACATTGAGACCCACACTTTCTTCCATGCTGTGAGTGTTCATTCTACAGTTTCTAATGATAAAAATGAAACTCGAATATACACTATCAGGATACTGTATCAGAAACTCTTCATGGGAATCATTGATTATAAGCAAGGGGAAAAGTAATTCAAATATTCATTCATTATTAATATTTATGACACTATAAATTACTTTATTTTTAATTTGTCCTATGATAATTTTTTCTTGCTATACACAAATGGTAATTGTTTTAAAACTAACGTATCACTAAATATCTTGCAACTTTAGTAATGCATTTTTATTGATTTAAAAATTATGATAATCTAATAGTGATCTTTTATCACTGGTATCAAGAAAAATATACACATGTATGCATAGCACATATAACTGTGTATATATGCATGTGCAATACTCACATATGTGTATATATACAATATGTATGAATTTATATATGAAAATATTTGTACACATACATGTATGCCCATATAACATGTGTATACATGACGTATAAATATGAAATGTTTATATATGAAAAATATATATACATATGTGCATATATGCATGTGTGTTTATATATCTTTTCGTTAGACCAAAGATAAAAATGGTGACGTCAAGACCTAATTGATTTGATCACTGTAAGATTATTATTTTTATATCAATAAAAACACATTACTAAAGCCAAACTTGCAAGATATGTGATGATATGTATACGTATACACTATATGTAAACATATACATACATTCATATATATGTGTATACATTTCTATCTAATGCTATAAATATTTCTATACCTATATGTATATCTGTAACCTTTCATCTCTCTCTAGATAGACAACATAATATACTAGTTAATGGCAGAGATTCTGGAACCAACTGCCTTGATTTGACTACCTACCATACTATTTACTTCAGTGTGATTGGCAAGACTTTTTAAATCTCTGTGCATCAGGTTTCTCATTATAAAATGGAAATAACGGTAACAGCTATGTCATTGTGTTGTTATGCAAATTAAATAAGTCAATTTTTTAAAGCATGTAGAACAGTGACTTTCACAACAAAAGTACTATATCTGTTAAAATGATGTTGGGCTTATTTGGGGGAGAAAGGAGATTATTTCAATATTGAATCTTTCAATCCATGTATTTGTTGTATTTTACTCAAATCTCTTCTTTCTCTCAAAAATGTTATATAGTTTTCTTTGTAGATATAGCGGCTATTTTTTTTTAATCCCTAAATATTTGCTGTTTTAAATATTACAGCAAATAAATATTTTAAACTTCATTTACTTTTCATTTGTTCCCACTGTATAGATATACAATTTTATGCTGACCTTAAATAAAACACTTCTGCTAAGTTGATTTATTAATTTCAATAGTATGTAGAATGATTTATTGGATTTTCAATGTACTAAATCATAAGATCTGCAAGTAATTTCATTTTATTTTCTTTCCAATAATTGTTTTATTCTGCTATTACGGGTATGCTGGTGAGTAATTCTTTCAAATTTCTTTTTCCAAAAATGTCTTTATTTCATTCTCATTTCATAATAATAGCTTAGCTGGACAAACAATTCTCTCATTGGAAGTTGTTTTCTTTCAGCATTTTAAAGATACCTATCTATTATCTTCTGGTTTTTATTACTTCTTTTGAGGAAAATAGTTGTCAGTCTTGCTTTTCCTTTAAACATATCTTTTATTTGGTTTCTTTTAAGATTTGTCTTTAATTGTTAACTTTTTAAAGTACATTGTGCCTAATTACTTTTAAAATTGACACTATTTGTCCTTTATATACTGTTTTGTTGTTTTTTTCTTTAACTCAGTTATTTGATGCCTTTCATCAATTTTAGAAAATTTTATTTGTAAATGCAGCTTTCATCCACTCTCTTCACGCTGTATTTTTCTGTATTTTCCATTCTTCTGACTGTTGGAGATTTATTTAGGATATTTACTCTTTCCTAGTTCCCATTTTTACCAATCCTCTTACCATTCACGTCTCAGCTACTGAATTCTGCCATTGAGTCTTTCGTTTTAATTGTATTTTTGTTTTTAAAATTTCTATTTAAAAGTTTCCAGGTCCCTGAAATCTCTTCTAAAATGTGAGCTTTTCTATTGTTGTGCATTCAATGTGTCGGCTTCTTAATTTCGTGTCTTATACCTTCATTAACTGGATTTATTGTAAATTTCATTCTATTTTTATTGCTTTCTCTTGGTCATTCACATTGTTGTGTTCATATGCCTATTTTTATTTGATTGCTTGATATTTTATCTGAAAAAGTATAGAAATTTTTGTGGCTCTGGATGATGTTACATTCTCTCATAATTGATTAATATTTTTTCTGGCTAGTAACTGGACACAAGCAATCCCAAATCCCTAAAATCCATCGGGAATTACAGTGTTTTACAGCTGTGCTCAAGGCCTTGTTTAGTTTACTCTTCTTGAATGTAGTTGTTCAGTGCTCTAATCCATGTCATAGAGTGTTCCCAAAATAGCTACTATAATAATCCTGGGACCCCCGATAAGCATTGTCCTTATCAGGAGAGACAAGGAATGCAAGTTCCCTTCTTGCATTCCATTCCTTTATCTCCTTATGGGTCTACCAAAGGCTACATGCCTAACAGTTCTCTAATGTTTTCACTGCTTCAAAAACAGTTTCTAACTTATTAATAACAAAATATTTGTTGAATAACTATTCCTAAAAACTACATATTTGTTAAATGACTAAATGTGAGCAAGGACCTGTTTCTAAGTTCCTAGTCTTTTGATTTAATGTTACTATGATTTATTTATCTTTGTCTATGTCGATACCAAATTTTTTACTGCAATGGTTTTATGTTATCTTGCTATTTTTTAAGATAACTCTTCCACATAAATCTTACAATCAACATAAGATTTGGGAGGAAATTGAGAATTTTTCAAATACTTTACAAAACACCTATATCCTTATAATATCCAACCTTTTCTATAAAGGTATAACTCTGATTTTATTTGGATGTTTAATCCTGTCTTTGTTTTGTTAATAGTAAAATTGCAGACAATAGAAAACATCCAGCTATTTCAAACAGAACATGATTTAATTGCTAACAAATGGTGGGAAGAATTAGAGGAGCAATGTTTAGGCTAGATCTCCAGGAATGACTTCTTGGACAAAAATCACATAACCTAGCTGCCAATGAACTTCTACCCTTGCCATAATCAGAAACTTGGCACAGAGAATTTTAACAGTCCCAGCCACTGGCTTTATGATTGCCACACATCAGCCATTTTGCCTGGATCAGGGAGGTGTTACCACAAATTCTGGCCTCAGGAAAACATCAGTTTCACTACTATCCAGAAATCAGAAAGCTCTTTTTCCAGACTTATTGGCTCCAGAGCCACACTGGGTCTGACAGAAATGCAACAGCAAAAATAAATATCTTGCATACTCTCAAAATCCTAATGAAACATGGTTCCAAATTCAAGCCCAAGTTCAACTGGGTACAACTCTCAAATCCAAGTTCGGTTTATTGGTAGAGCTTAAGTCTTTTCTGGGATCTAAATTGCAAAGGAATTTGAGCAATGTCGTTTTCAGTTTTTTTACTGATGCAGTACATTAACACACACTTAGATGGAGGTTAAAAAGCGGCAATTGATCTAAATAATCTTTCTGCCATACCATCAAAGACATTCGTAATTATATTTATAGATGTGTTATCTTTTGTTAGATTCTCTTCTGACTTTTTACTGTTGTTGTTTCTATTTTAAAATTGAACAAAATTAAAATAACCTTTTCTAATTGATTATAATTTGTTATCTATTTTACAATTATTCTTTTATGATATCTTGCTTTAGCTGATATTTTAAAATTTTACAATTATTTAATATCCTAAAAATTGCAGAATTTACTTGTTCCAGCTAAGTTACACTTAAATATCTATGTAGGTAACATTTCATTTACAAAAAAACGGCATTTAAAAATTTTTTATCCAATTTATTGTTTAATTATGGATTTATTTGCTTGTGGACTTTTTTGCACTGGTTTTGTATATAAGCCCTAAAATTAAGAATCCATATTCTGTATGTCTTCTGGTACATCTGGTAAAATCAAGAGGGACATAAATAGACTAATTGGAAGTTCTCCCCACTGTGCTAACATGAACAAGCTTCCCTAGCCAAACCCTTGTCATCAAAGGAAATAGGAATAGTTCTTGCTTATCTCTGAATAGTGGTTCAATTTCCTGCCAGCCTGAGAAAGTATTCAAATAAAATAATCTCATTCTCTTCTAGGCAACAGAGAGTATATCACATCACACCACCTTTTTGATACTAAAAAGCTTGCCTCCCACACTGTGGTTGTCTCTCTGTTTCTGAGTGAAACAACCACATGTCCATTTGTGGCATGCAGTGTACTCCTCTCCCAGGCTCTGAGTATATGTGACTAATAAACTTCTTTCAATCTCCAACTGTATAGTGTCAGATGTTGCATACTTAACCTATCCTCTTAGCAATGGGACAGAAATACCTCTCTCCATCATACAGTAAATAGGAGATAATTAAAACATGTTTTGACCTCTGATCCAACTTGAAAAATAGGGCTAATATAGTTCTCTTATAAAACCAACTTCTCATTTGGAGAAATCCCTCTTTTCTAATCTTATTAATTTGTTGTAATACTCATAGTTTATTTGGGAACAGGTTTTGTTCCCCTTATTTATTAAGTTGGATGTGTATTTCTTTAATTTTCAAAATTTCTTATTTTCTAAGAATTGACTGTAAATTTCATTATATTCCATAAATTTGAGATTTAGTGATTTCATTATTATTTAATCCTCTGCATATATAAATTTCCATTTTGATAACTTCTTTGACTCATGAGTTACATAGAAATGTGTGGTTTTATACCTCCTTTTATATTTGAATCCATTTTAAATTCTACTATGAACAAAGAACATTGTATTTATAACATTGAGTTTTTGAAATTTTTTGAGTCTTCTTTTAAAGCCTTGTAATTGTTCAAATTTTGGAATTTTTTAATGTAAGCTTTGAAGACATGTTTTCTCAAATTATTGTCAGCAGATTCTATATTTGCCCATTAAATCATGTGTTAATTATGTTATTAAAATGTCCTATATACTTGCTAATTTTGTTCTAAATATTGATCAATACTTTAGACAGGTATGTTCAATTCTCTTAATATCGTGGATAATTTTTTCCTTATAATTCTAGTCATTTTTTTCTTTTTTGTTTCATATTTTTTTTAATTTTTAATTATTATGGGGACATGTTAGTTGTATCTTTAAAGGGTACATGTAATGTTTTGAAGCAAGCATATAGTGTGTATTAATAACATCAGGGTAACTAGCATATCCATCACCTGAGGCATTTATCATTTCTTTGTGTTAGGAACATTTCAATTCCATGTGTTTAGTTATTTTAAAGTATACCCTAAGTCATCATTGATTATAGTCACTTTGAGATTCTATCAAATATTGTGCATTCTAACTATCTAACTACATATGCACCCATTAACCACTCTTACTTTATTCCCCACTCCCTGCTATCCTTTCCAGCCTCTGGTAAACATCATTCTACTCTCCATTTCCTCTTCCATCCATGTAGGTACAAATGAGAAGATTTAATTATTTTTTGCGGATATATAATCTTCCATTGTGTGTATGTACCACATTTTCTGTATCCATTCCTTGAAGAACATTTAGGTCAATTCCAAAACTTGGCTATTGTGAATAGTATTGCAATAAACATGTGAGTATAGATCTTTTTGATATACTTAATTCCTCCTCTTTTGGATATATACACAGCAGTGGGATTGCTGGGTCACATGGTAGGTCTATTTTTAGTTTTTCGAGGAACCTGCATATTGTTTTTCATAGTGGTTGTACTAATTTACATTCCAACCAACAGTGTATGAGAGTTCCCCTTTCTCCACATCCTCATTAGCATTTGTTATTACCTGTCTTTTCAATGAAAGCCATTTTAACTCGGGTGAGATGATATCTAATCGTAGTTTTGATTTGCATCTCTGTGATGACCAATGATGTTGAGTATTTTTTCATATACCCATTGGCCATTTGTATGTATGTCTTCTTTTAAGAAATGCCAGTTCAGATCCTTTTCCTATTTTTTAATCATATTATTTGATTTTCAGATTGAGTTATGGTAGCTCTTTATATATTCTAGTTATTAATCCCTTGTCAAATGGATACTTTACAAATATATTCTCCCAATCTGTGGGTTGTCTCTTCACTTTGTTGATTGTTTTCTTAGCAGTGCAGAAGTTTTTTAACTTGATGTTATCCCATTTGCCCAAATTTGTTTTGGTGGCCTGTGCTTTCAGTGTATTACTGAAGAAATCCTTGCCCAGATCAATGTCATGAAGCTTATCCCCAATGTTTTTTATTAATAGTTTCATAGTTTCAGGTCTTACATTTAAATCCTCAATCCATTTTGTTCCAATTTTTGTTTATGGCAGGAGATAAAGTGTAGTTTCATTCTTCTGCATATGGATGTCCAGTTTTCACAGCACCATTTACTGAAGAGACTGTCTTTTCTCCGGTGTATGTTCTTGGCAGCTTTATTAAAGATAAGTTTACTATAGATGTGTGAATTTATTTCTAGATTCTCTATTTTGGGTTTCATTGATCTATGTGTCTGTTTTTATGGCAGTACCATGCTGTTTTGTTTACTACAACTCTATAATATAGTTTGAAGTCAAGTAATGTGATCCCTCCAGTTTTATTCTTTTAGTCAGGATAGCTTTGACTATTAAGGGTCTTTTGTGGTTCCGTATATTTTTATCTGTTTCTATGAAGAATGCCATTGCCATTTGATGAAGATTAAATTGAATCTATACATTGCTTTGTATAATATAAAGAGTTTAACAGTATTGATTATCCCAAAGCATGAGCATGGAATATCTTTCCATTTTTTGTATCTACTTCAATTTCTTTCATCAGTGCTTTATAGTACTCACTATAGAGTTATTTCACTTCTTTGGTTAAATGTAGTCCTAGGTATTTTATTTTATAGATAACTATTGTAAATGAGATTTTCCAATTGTAAATGAGATCCTTTCCAATTTGGGAATGTTAATTTCTTTCTCTTTTCTGATGGCTCTAGATAAAACTTCCAGTACTATATCGAATAAGAGCAGTGAAAGTAGGCATCCTTATGTTGTTCTAGATATCACAGGGAAGGCCTTCAGTATTTCCCCATTCAGTTTGATACCATCTAAACATTTAAAATATATGCCTTTTATTGTGTTGAGTCAAGTTCCTTCTATATTCAGTTTTTTTAGAGTTTATGTCAAGAAAGGATATTGAATTTTATTAAATGTTTTTTCAACATCATTTAGAAGGATCATATTGTTTTTATCCTTTTTTTGATATAATATATCACATTTATTGATTTGTGTACATTTGAACTACCCTTACATCACTGTAAGGATGAATCTGATTAATAATCTTTTTAATACGCTGTTGAATTTTGTACGCCAGATTGTGTTAAGGATTTTTGCATCTACGTCATCAGAGATATTGGCCCATAGTTTTTGTTGTTGTTGTCATTGTATCTTTTCTGTTTTTTCTTTTTTTTTTTACAAGGCTATAGTAATCAAAATGACATAGTAATGGCACAAGAACAGAGACATAGACCTATGGATCAGAACAGAGAACCCAGATAGAAAATGATCCTCATATTGCCATCTCATATTTGACAAAGCAGACAAAAAACATATACTGGGGAAAAGAATACCTATTAAATAAGTGGCGGTAGGAAAATTGGGTAGCCACATGTAGAAGACTAATAGCCTTCAACCAAAGGCATGAAATCATAAGAATTCTAGAAGACAATGATGGAAAAACTCTTACAGATATTGGCCTAGGCAAAGAAGTTGTGAAGAAGACCCCCAAAGAAATAGCAGCACCAAGAAAAATACATTAATGGGATCTGATCAAATTAAAATGCTCCTGGACAGCCAAGGAAACAATCATTAGAGTGAACAGACAACCTACAGATTTGGAGAAAATATTTGCATGCCATATATCTGATAAAGGACTGACAACTAGAATCTGTAAAAAACTCAAGCAAATCAGCATGAAAAAATCAAACCACCACATTAAAATGTGGGCAAAAGATGTGAACAGAAACTTTTAAAAAGAAGATAGACTAAAGGCCAAGAAACACATGAAAAAATGCTCAATGTCTCTAATCATCAGGGAAATGCAAATCAAAACCACAATGAGATATCACTTATCTCCAATGAGAATGGCCTTTATCAAAAAGTCCCAAAACAATAAATATTGGCTTGGATGCAGAGAGATAGGAACACTCTACTGTGTGTAGATTGGTGAGTGAAACTTCTGATTAACATTGAAGAAGCCCTATATCACTTTGCTCTTGACAAGATTTTGTTTAGTCTGTGTCAGTAAAAAGTATATTGACTTTCACAATGTAAAGTAGTTTAGCAGAAATCACTCAACTGGTTCTCAAGATTCTGATGTATCTTTTAGACTCCAAACTAGATGCATAACTTACAAATTGCAGACGGGTGTGTTGGATGGTAAGAGGATATTTTTTTCTCCTCTGTGAAGTTAAAAAAAAAAGTCAAATTAGAAAAACTTAAGTCAGTTTCTAACTCTCTGATCCCATGTCTAGGAATGGATATTGAGAAAATAACAACTTCCTCAGTTTCTGCAAATGGCTAGTTATTTTCTTTTCTTTATCACATTGTGGTATTATTGTTATGAACTTTAAAGAGAGAGGCTGAATCTGAAGTAAATCTCCAAAGGCACGAAGCACTGTGCTTAGTAGATATTATTTAAATAAATGAAAGGAGATACCTTAAAGACTGTTTTTTTTCTTGATGACTGGCTTCCATAAAATAAATAGTTTTAAAATGCACTTTTTTGCAGGTTTATTTGTGTTTCACTACTATAGAGATAAGAGTTACTAGTTGACTAGTTAATATTCCAAGAGTCCCACCATGTTATGTTAACAAAAAACCATAAGACAAATTTTGTTTTTAGAGAGACAGAAAATGAAATTTGATTAAATTAACAATGAAATAATAACTTTTAGCATCATTTTAGTAAATCAGTACTTCGTTTTGTTGTTGATTGCATAAAAAAAGATTCACACAGTAGGATATAATTTTGAAAGTGCTGAAATTTGCATTCATTAGAGTAGCAGTGGCTAATCAAGAAATTTCTAATTAAATACCACTTCAGCTGCATTTTCATCAACTATGATAACAGTCTACATAGTTAATGATAAAATTTCAGACTGCACCAAACTATTCTTGTTCTGCTCTGGTCTGAATATTTCTCTTATAATTTTGTTATCTATTTTTGAAGGTAGAATCTGTGACTTTTATAGTTTGAATAATTAGTATATATTCATATATAAACAAGAAACTGCAGAAATTACATTTTTGGTTTAAAAGCAATTTCTGTTACAAATTTTCTTATATTGACAAACATAGGTTGTGTTGATTAAAATGAATGTTAAAGGTGATATACCCAAACTTTTCATATTCCATTAAGAAATTTGAGACCTGAAGTGGCAAAATTATTTTTCAGAAAAGGAGAGCTGAACTAGAACCTACAATCCCTCAATATCATTCACTCATCAGTTCATAATGTAGTGAATTTCAGTTGTAGTTATTAGTCAATAAATAATTTTGATCTACTTTCTCCTAGATACCAAAGTAGACACCAATATATTGTATTTAAAGAGAAATTGCAGTGATGTTTTATAAAAAAGTGGTAAGGTGACAAGGAGATTATCTGCCTTATTTTACTCAGTATTTAATCCACTCATGTCCTGAATTTTAGCCCACTTGCATTAGAAGGATTTTTTGTTAATTAGAAATCTTAATTCCTTGTGCCTATGTATTAAATTGGTAAACACTTGAAATTTTAGAAATTTAAACTCTAGTCTATCACAAACTTAATGACAAATTGTGAGCAGACAAACATTGTGTTCAATTAGACTTTATGAAAAGCTTTGTGTCATCCTTTTGGTGAAACTCTTTTAGATGGCTAGAGATCTGCAATGCCCCTTCCTCCATGGGACAGGTATGTCTACAATATTATGTACTATATAGGAACATAGAATACTTATGATGGCCAGTTCCATGAGCTCCACAATAAGACTGCCATATTCTAGCCTTGGTTCTAACTTTGTAGGTATTGACTTTGCTCAAGTTACCTATTCTGTCGGTGCCTTACTTTTGTCTTTGTTATTCAATTTCCTCATACTTATTGTAAGCATTTAAATGAGTTAATATTTATGAAGACCACAGAATGTACTAATCGGTACCTCATAAGCAGTCCATAACAGTAAACTTCTCTCCAGACATAATCCATGGATAAAGACTGCTTTCAAATTTCTTTTAACTGCAAAATGTGAATCTAAAAGTTTATCAAATCTTTCTACATTCGATATATTCAACTTTTAAAATTCATTTTCGGATATTTTATTATGATATTAAATGGGCTTCTCCTTCTTCAATTATAGGTAGCATTCACTGTTTATCAGATGTAGAATATCAACCTTTCCCACTTTACCACAATGGTGGAGTAAGAACCTCTGAAAAGCAACTTTTCCATAAAAACAATGAGGACACTGCAAAAATTGTAAAACAACTTTTACAGAACTTGGTGAATTAATTTCAACAATCCAAGAAGTATTAATTAAAAAATATGGTTGAAACCTTATAAGAACAGTGAGTTTTGTGGCTTTTTAATTTACCCTAATCCTATCATCTTCTTACCAACCCCATGATAGTATTTAAAACCAAGAGGTTCATAAATACAGTAGCTGTTAAAACCAGTGGCCAAGCAGCACCTGGAGGGGGCATATGGATTTAGAGCTCTCAAAAACCCACATTCTCAGAGAATTGTCAATATTTGACCTAGTGGCTTGTTGAAAAGCTTCATTCTCAGGGCTTGTTACTATTTGACCTGCTTTTGAGCTCACTCTGTGCAAACATCCCTAACCTCAGGAAATTTGTCAAAAACAATAAACAAGAATTGTTTAACATTACGACTCTCCGAGATGGTGTTATCAGTTAATTGAGAAGAAGCTGGACAGAAATATTAACAGAAAAAAAATTAAAAACTGGGAATGGGTATACATGAGATATTTCTATAGCCTTGAAATATTTCTGGGAACCTAAAAGGCCATGAACGCGCAGTGCTGTGCATAAACCCAGAAGAGACCTGACGAGCCCTTAATCTCTTAACTCTGTTTGACCCTGAGGTACTGCAAAGTGGAAAGTAGAGGCTAAGAGAAAGTTTTAAACTGCTTTTCCGAGCATGAAGACTTGTCTCAATACACATGCAGAGTCTCTCAGCAGACTGGGAAATTTATTGATTCCAGGCACTTAACAAAACTTTTGTCTAATAATTTTATGATCGCTAGGCTAACCAAGCAAAGACTTCAGAGGCTGCACTTGAAAAATAGTATAGATATTGCAAAATTAGCACGATAAAATTATTTTACAAAAATATACAATAACCAAAAACATAATAATCAGCAACAACAAGAAACCCTGTGGGGAAGGGGAAGGGAATTTGATTTATAGAGCACCCCATTATATTATCTTAAATCGCAAGTTTTATAAAACAACAACAACAATAAAATACACCAAAAACTAGAAAAGTTTATTTTGTGCACAGTAAATAAAGTGTTTAATAGAACTATCCTTGAGGGAGCCCAAATGTTGAATGAACTAAACAAAGACTTTAAATCTGCTAGTGAATGTGTGTATGTATATATGTGTATACACACACACACACACACACACACACACACACAAACACACACATATATATAAGTTTTACTGAGAGTAAAATGCTAGCAAACAGCATTGTGTGCTACAAAGAATTTGTTTTCTTTCTTTTTTGAGACAGGGTCTCGCTCTGTCATCCTGGCTACAGCACAGTGGTGTCATCACAGCTCACTCCAACCTCAAACTCCTGGGCTCAAGGGATCCGCCTGCCTCAGCCTCCCAATGTGCTAGGATTACAGCCATGAACTGCAATGCCGGCCAAAGAAGTCTTTTATGAAAGAAAAGGTCAATTGATGAAGCAAACTTAATTGTTTTTCTTATTTTAAGAAATATCCATAGCCATTCCAACCTTCAGCAACCACAACCATGATCAATCAACAGCCATCAACATCAAGGCAAAGCTTTCCAGTGGCAAAATTTAAGAACTCACAGAAGGCTCAGATGATTGTTAGCATTTTTTGGCAACAAATTTTAGACATGATGCTATTGCACACTTAATAGACTCTGAAGTGCAAATCTAACTTTTATATGCACTGGAAAACAACGAATTTTGTGTGACTCATTTTATTACAGTATTTACTTTATTGAGATGGTCTAGAATTCAATCTCCATTGTCTCTGAGATTTGCCTGTATTCAGTTAAAGGAACAGAAAGTAAGTAAAACTAAATGAAAAAAATTAAAATAGCTTTAGAGAACTTTATTCCTCCATCAAGCATATAAATTTACACATGATGTGAATTAAAAAAGGGAGAGAGATAATGAGATAGAAAAAATACTTGTAGAAGTAATGGTTGAAAATTTCCCAAATTTGATGTAAGACTTAATTGGTATATTGAAGAAGCTCAACGAACTCTAAGCAGTATGTGCTCAGAGATCCATACCTAGACACATCTGAGTCTAATTGTTAAAATTAAGTGACAAAGAGTGATTTTTTAAAAAAGTGTCTCAGTTTTATCATACATACATAAGAAATTCTTACAAGATTAACAGCTAACTTCTCATTAGAAACTATGGAGACTAGAAGGCTGTGGAATTACATAGTCAAATTGATAAAAGGAAATAAAACCTATCATGCACTGATTCTCTATTTAGGAAAACTATCCTTTAAAACAAAAGACAAATTAAGCCATTCCTTGATAAATTACTACTCAGAAACCTCATAAGGAGCAGATATAGAAGAACTATTTAAGGGATTCTTCATGTTCAGTTGAAAGAACACTAAAGAGTAACTCAAATCTACAAAGAGAAATAAAGTACACTAGCAAAAGTAAATGAGTAGTCTGCAAAAATGTATTTTTCTTTATAATTATTTTGTTCTCATCCTTGATATAAGAGACAATTGCACACAGCAATAACCGTAAAACTGCATTGATAGCCATAAAATGTATAAAGATGTAATTTATGCAGCAATAATGGTATAAAGGAGCCAGAAAGGAATATAGTTGTCATGGAGAAAAGTTATTGTATACTATTTAACATTAGTCTATATCTATAAAAACCACATTGTTTTAAGGGAAAATTTTAATCAAAATCCCCAGGGCAACCATTGAGAAAATAACTGGAGAAAATATAGCAAAATAAACAACAATTAAATTAAAATATTATACAATAAATACATATTTAACACAAAATAAAGGAGTAATCAAGGAAAAGTGGAGTAAAGAGACATTAGACACATACAAAAGAAATAACAAAATAATTGACACAATTTCCACCTCATCAATATTACATTAAATATAAACTACCTAAATTCCCAATCAAAAATAAAGGATTGGCAGAATGTATAGAAAAAAACTACAAACTCTATGTTATCTACAGGGATCACTCCTTAGGTTCAAATTCACAAATAGAATTTCAAAAGATATTAAAATTATGAACATATATTCACCTAACAAAGCAACGCAAAAACATATAAAACAAAAGCACATAACTGAAAAGAGAAATACACAATTCAACAAAACTGAGTATCCCAATTTCAGTATCCCAATTTTGGATAGAAGACTTGAACAACACTATAATCCAACTAGACATAAACATTCCTATAGAACACTTTACTCCCTAAAAAACAAAAATGCACATTTTTCTCAAGACCAGATGCAACTTTCTCCAGATCAGACTATATTGGAACATAAAACAAGTCTCAATATATCTCAAAAAATTAAAATAATAATACAAGGTTTGTTCTTTGACCATAATGAAATTAAAATACAACAAGAGAAAGAAGTTTTGCAAATTCACAAATGTGTGAAAATTAAACAAAACATCCCTAAATGATTAATGGGTCAAAGAAGAAATCATGAGCAATATTAGAACATCCTTTGAGATAATCAAAGATGAAAACATGACACATTTAAACTTATATAATGCTATTAAAACAGTGTGTACAGAAAATTTATAACTATAAATACCTATATTAAAAAAAAACTAAAGTGTATTATTTAACTTCCACTCCAAAAAATTTGGTGTAGTACAATAAACCCAAAAAACAGCAAAAGAAAGTAAATAATAAAATCCAGAGCTCAAGTAAATAAGAGTATAGAAAAATAATTGATAACATTAACAAACCCAAAGGTAGTTCAAAATGTACAAATTTTTACTTAGACTAACTAATAAAAAAGAGAAAGACTCCAATTACTAAAATTAGAAATAAGAAGGTGATATTACTAATGAACTTACAGAAATAAAAAAGAATACAAGGGAATACAATGAATGATGGCTTGCCAAAAATTTAAATGACTGGAAAGAAAGGGACAAATTTATAGAAAGACATATTCAGAAGTTGATGAAAGAAGATATAAAATATCTGATTACATCTATGACAAATATAGAGATTGACTTGTTAAGCAAACATACTCCCTGTAATAAAATTCCAGTTCCAGACGGCTTATTTGGTGAATTCTACCAGTTTTAAAGAAAAAAATTAACAACAATTATCACATAGTATTCCAAAATATAGAGGAGGTATGAACATTTTTAAATTTATTATATTATGCTAGTATTATATTAATCTGATACTCAAATAGAGAAACACATTACAAAAAGATAAAACCATACATCAAATTTCTTCATTAATATGTATGCTAAAATTCTCAACAAAATACTATCAAATTGAATTTACATGGAAATCCATGTAAAATGGATTATCCATTATGATCAAGTAGAATTCACCTGAGGAATGCAAGCATTATTTGACATATAAAAATCAATCAACACTATACCATATTAATTAAATAAAAAAACACGTCATCATCTCAATAGATGCAGAAAAAACATTCGACAAATCTAGCACCCATTCTTGATAAAAACACTCAACAAACAGGGAATGAGTGGACACTTGCTTAATCTATTAAAAATGAAATTTGTTGGCTAATATACTTAATGGTGAAATACTGAATGTTTACCCAGATCAGCAAAAATACCTTTATGTCAACATTTCACTGGAGGTTCTAGCCAAGGCAATCAGGTATGGAAAATAAAATAATAGGAACCCAGATTAGAAAAGAAAACATAAAACATCTATTTCCATCTGGAAATAGGATTATTAAAAATCCTAGGATTTTTAATAGGATTCCTTAAAATCCTAAGGAATCCACTAAGATTATCTTTATTAAACAAGTTTAGCAGTGAAGGCTACAGGATCAATACACAAAAATCGATTGTATATATAAGAAGCTTGAAATGTGCCACTCTCATTATAACAAGTAAAAAGCTGAACAGACTGAAAAATCAAAACTCTTTTTTTGGAGAGGCGGAGGGGACACAAGGCAGACTGCTTTCCCTGAGACTGAAGATAAAGACAGGCAAAAAGAGGGAATCATGCTTACTAAAGCAAAGACTCACAAGTACAAACAACCACAGGAACCAGTGCCAGAACTGGAAAACCTGAACTGTCATTAAGGAATTACTGGAAGCCCTGTGGAGTTTGAGTTAAAATCTCTAAGGACCCCATTCATAGGGGAATCCCTGCACTTTTTTGAGTTTTACCTATGAAAGTTTAAACAAGTTCTCATAGTAAACACTGGAGAAAAATGCCCTCTTACTTCTGGAAGAAGGGTGGAGTGGAGGGATGAACCATTTTGAAATATGTCAGAATGCTATGTTCTTCTTAACAAAAATTGCTCCTAGGAGAAACTACTTAACCAGAGCCTAATGTGCTGGAGGTTTTTTAGAATCTACTGACTTGGTGAAAGAGAAATACCTATTCCAACCATCTCTAATCTTCCATATGGAAGAAGAGAAATACCCACCATCACCCCACTTTAGTCTTCCACATGGGAAAGGGGAAATACTCATCTCCATCCTACATTAACTATTCTATCCCACCTAAGGGGGTGAACTGAGAAGTACATGTGAAATTCAGAGTCAGGGGCATAGGCTCAGTAAAAGACTGGGACCTAATCATAGGATAGAATGCTTCCTCTCATTGCACAACTTACCATCACATTACTAGAGGTCTATTTACAGCAGCTCCTTTAACCAAGTACATCATATCCAGCTATCAATAAAAAATTACAAGTCATATTATTTGGAGAGACAGAGCAAGCATCAGAAGCAGACATGGTAGGGATGTTGGAATTATCAGACTGAGAATTTAAAACAACTATAGTTCAGAAGCTAAGGGCTCTTATAGATGAAGTAGACAGCATGCAAAAACAAATGGACAATGTAATCAGTGACATGAAATTTCTAAGAAAAAAAATGCCAGAGATAAAAAACATCATAACATAAATAAAGAATGACTTTAATAGACTTAAGAGTAAACTGGGCAAAAGAATCTCTGAAATTGAGGCTACATAAATACAAATCTCCAAAACTGAAAAGCAAAGGCAACAAAAACTGAAAAGAAAAGAGGAAAGAACAGAATGTCCAAGAACCAAAGGACAATGCAAAAATCATAACTTAACACATAATGAGAGCACTACAAGGAGAAGAAAGAAATAAAGAAAAATAGGAAACATTTGAAATAATAGTGACTGAGAATATCTCAAAATTAGCATCAGACATCAAACCAAAGACACGGGAAACTCAGAGAATACCAGACAGAAAAAATGACCCCCTAAGTCTCCTCCAAACAAAACTAAATGAAACAAAAAACTATACTTACCCATGTCATATTCAAACACAGAAAATCAAAGATAAAGAACAATCCCGAAAGAAGTCAAAGGGAAAAAACACCTCACCTGTAGACAAACAAATACAAGGGTTAGATATGACTTTTCTTCAGAAACCATGAAAGCAAGAAGAAAATGGAATGAAATACTTAAAAGTATTGAGAGAAAAAGCCCACCACCAGCCTAGAGTTCTGTACCTTGTGAAATTATTCTTCAAAAGTGAAAGAGAAATAAAGATTTTCTCAGACAAAGATTGAGAAAATTTGTTACCGGTAGACCCGCCTTGCAAATAACATGAATAAAAGTTCTTTTGAGGTAATGAAAATAATAGAGGTCAGAAATGCTGATCCATATTAAAAAAGGATGTGCATCAAAGAAGAAACAAGGTAAACTAAATCTTTTATTTTTCTTATTCTTAATTGATCTAACAAACAACAATTAGTTCAAAATAACAACAGCAAAAATGTATTTAACTTTTTATGCATATGTATATATCATCTTATATCTCATATATATTCTTCTGTATGCTTAGATATAAGTAAAATGAATGACAATGATGATACAAGGGATAGAAGGGAATAAATAAGATTATTGTTATTACAAGATATCCATATTACTTGTGAAGCAATATAGTTTTATTTTAAAGTAGACTTGGGTTAGTTGTAAATGAATGTTGCAAACTCTAGGGAAACTACTAAAAAAAGCATCATAACTGATATGCAAAAAAAAGAGAGGAAATGGAATTATATCAAATGCCCAATTAAAATTATAAAATGCAGAAAAGTCTGAAAGACAAAAATTGGAAACAAGAACAATGGAAACAAATAGAAAACATTAGCTATGGTAGACATTAATTCACCTATATCAATAATGACTTTGACCATAAATGGTCTAAATATACTAATTAAAAGGTAGAATCTGTCAGAGTGGATCAAAAAACAAGATCCAATTATACGTTGTCTACAAGAAACCAACTTTGACTATAAAGACACATATAGATTAAAAGCAAATGGAAGGGAAATATATCATGCTACTAAAAATAGAAATAAATCAAGAGGAGCTTTGTTAATTTTAGACAGAGCAGGCATCAAAGCCAGAAAAGTTTTTATGGATAAAAAAGGACATTACATAATAATAAAAAAAATTATCTGAAAAGACATAATACTTAACATTATGTGCCTAACAAAAGAGTATTAAACTGTGTGAGGCAAAAATTCATAGAAATGTAGGAAGATTATATGAATCCACTATTATAGTTGGAGACTTTAACACCCTCCCATCAGAAGTGGACAGATCCAGTAGGCAGAAAATCAGTAAGGTTATAAAACACCATCAATCACCTGGCTATAATTGACAAATATAAATTATTTTGCCCAGCAACAACAGCATACACATTCTTCTCAAACTCACACGGGACATTCACCAAGATGGACTACATTCTGGGCTATGAAACATATTTTAAGAAAGTTAAAAGCATGGAAATTGCACAATGTCTCCTATCAGACTACAATGGAATTAAACCACAAGTCAATAACAGAAAGAAAACTGGGAAATCCCAAAATAAATGTAGATTAAATAGCACACTTCTAAAAACACATAGGTCAAAGAAGAAATCTCAAGAGAAATTAAAGAATATTTGGAACTGCATGAAAATAAAAAAAAAAAACACAGGTTACCAAAATTTGTGAGATATATGAAACTGAATGCAGAGTCCAGAAATAGACCTCAAAATACAGTCAACTGATTTACAAGGGAGCAAAAGCAATACAGTGGAGCAAAAACAACCTTTTTAATCAATGGTTCTGGAACAACTACACATCCACATGCAAATAAAAAAATTAAGCCAGACACAGACCATACACCCTTAACAAAAATTAATTTTAAATGGATCATGGACCTCAATATACATCACAAAACTATAAAACTCCTAGAAGATAACATAGCAGAAAACCTAGATGACATTAGGCATGGCGATGACTTTTTAATGCAGCATCAGAGGCATGATTCATGAAAGAAACAATAGATAAGCTGGACTTAAATTAAAAACTTCCACTCTGCAAAAGACAATATAAAGAGAATAAAAAGCAAGTTACAGACCAGAAGAAAATATCTGCAAAAGGCACTTCTGGTAAA
>RJWJ010007217.1:0-58575 GCA_004363605.1 Indri indri | reverse complement strand
ATTAATGTCACAGCACACTACTGATTAGTAAAATATGGAAATACTATGGGACAAACTGTATAAAAAGTGTGCAGACTATTTAAAATATAAAAATTAAGCAATATAACAAATAACATTAAACCTTGACAACTCTAATAGGAGTCCAGTAGTTAATAATAAAAATTAACCCAGTTATCACATAAAAAGTTTCAAAAATAAGGTAAATGATCATCTCCATGAATGTGAAAATGGCATCTGATAATCTTTAGAAATATTTCATATTTAAAAATGCAAGACAAAAAGAGGAAACGAGTTTATAAACAGAATTTTAAAAATTAAAACAAATTCATTCCAAATACAAAGCACAAATATTTTAATTGAACAGATAATAAAGAGTAGTTCTTTTTATTAAAATTATTATTAAGATTGTCATAAAGGTATAATTTCATACAATGAAATAATGCACATAGGGAGAAGTAAATTTGATTTTGTCTATAATATGGTTTTTTGTCTGCTACAAAGCTCTAATATTCTAAGAATAACAAAAGAAATGGATTAACGTTTGAGATAAATTTAAAATACGTAAATTCTATGTTAAGATAAATGTGTAAAATTCAATGATACTGTTTCTCCCTAGCAATAAAGACATAAAAATAAATGTGGAAAAAATTTCTTTCAACACAGTGACAAAATCATGAAATGGCCAGATATAAAATGTAAAAAAACTGTAATACTTCATTGAGAAATATAAAACAAAATGTGAAAATAAAGGGAAATTACACATTCTTGGCTAGAAAGATTTATCATCATAGACTGTTAATTCTCTGCATACAGATATTTAACTATAAGTAATTGCAATAAAAATTACAAGATTTTATCTTTTGTACAAAGATTTTAAATTTTATTGAAATACTGGAAGCTTTAGAAAAGTTGAGGAAATTATGAACAAAAACAAAGGACGGAGAGCCAATCCCTATAGTGTAACAAAAATGGTAATGCCATACTAGTAGATTATTTAGGTAATCCAGAAACAGATCCGGTTATATATGAGATGTTAATATGTGCCAGAAATTGTGTTTTTATCTATAAGAAAAATACTTTAGTATATGGTGATAACAAATTGACACTTTTATGAAAATAGTAAAGACTATTCCTGATTTTACCCTATTTAAAAACAATTGATTGTAAATAATTTTAGATTTAAATGTAAAAAACATTTATTAAAATTACCTATTAGATATATGACCCAGGAATGAAGACCTTAGTTGAGAGATAGATGGACTTCATTATATCACAAGCTATTGTGTGGTTGGAAATCAATATATGCCATTTATAAAAACAAAACACAAATGATAAAGTTGAAAAAATATTTGTAATGCACATACCAGTTAGCTTTTATAAATTTAAATAAATAAATAAAATATCCAAAAGTATATAGGAAAATATATGATTATGAAATTTACAAAATAGCAAATAGAAAAGACCGACAATATTAAAAGTTGTTCATGTGTACTAGTAATTAGGAAAAAGCAGCTTAGAGATAAAATGTATTATTACATTACAGTAAAGATAAATAAACTTCCCAAAGTGAATTTACATTGATCCCATTCATTCACTGCCGCTAATTTTACCTCATGCATGATGGCTTCAGAGTCAAATGTACCAGCTGGAGAATTAGGCCCAGATATCTGATCTGTTCTACCCAGTGTCCTGAGTCCAGGGGGCTCAGCAGGTTAGGATCCTTCTGGTCCTGGTCACGGTTCAAGACTGATCCTGGGCTTCCCCTCCAGGCCAAACTGTGCATGAGAGCAAGGCCAAGTCCCAGCTTCCTCATACATGCCCCACTGAGCACGGGGCCTGGCACAGAGGTAGGCACTCGGAGAAGAACCCTGGGCGCACAATCCCACCACGCCCCTCGAGGCAGCTCAACACACAGAACACCCCCACCATCGTCACCCCCACGTCCCCGCAGCAGCAGAAGCCGCCCAGTGGCACAATGGCCAGCAAACGTCAGGTACCAAAGACGTCCTGACCAGCTATGGTTTCTCAGCTTGCCCCTGGGAGGAGCCCTCCACCCTTGCTAATGGTATCTGGATTGCAGGCCTCGCCTGCCTGTCGCAGGGTCAGGGGCCAGCAGATTCAATAGGCTCATCTTCATGAGTCATGGCTTGGGGCTATCACTGAAATGTCCAGAAACAGAAAAGCAACAGTAGCCCGAAGGGAAAGGCAGGGCAGACGCTAACCGAATCCACGCTCTTGATCTTCATCTGACTTTCACCCGAGCCGCTGAGCTCACGCACCCTCCAGGAGAGACAGGACCCAGATCATTCCTCCCCGCCAAAGCCCCTGGCCCCAGACTGTGCCAGCCACATTCATCCACCCAGCCCAGGAAAGGCCGGCCTAAATCTTTCTCTCCAGAACTCTCCAGGCACGTCCCAGCTGGGCTCTTTGCTTCTTAAGATCCATACGCTATGAGAAGCTTCTACCTTCCTGCAAAGTGTTTGCCATTGTCAGGGATGCCAGCCACGAGAGGAGGCCTGCCACAGACTCCCATGTTATTTCTGTGCATATATATGAAGGAGAATGTGGAAGGATATACTGATATTTTTATACGATTAGCTCAGGGAAGTGGGAAGTTTCAACTGAGATGATTAACATTTTGTTTTATATATTATACTGTATTCATTCAAAAAATATTGCTGATTCCTGTTATAAGCTGTTTACTCTTCTATTTGCTAAGAATTGAGCCATGAAAAAAAGGTACAAAAATGATTGCCAAGAGCAATGACTATAACAAGATAAATATAAAATATATATAATGTTCAGTATTAATACATGTATGTTACACAGTTATAAAATGTGAAAAAATTAAATATCTAATTTTATCATTAAAATACATAAATAATAGAATACGAAATGGTGTGTGTCGTTTTAAAATATTTTCATTATTTCTTTTTCCCTCCTCAAACTACAATGCTGGGTTACATACAGATCAACAGTAAGGGCTTACAAAAGCAGCCAGTTTTCATTGCTTCTTACCATTGACCGTGGCTGCTATTGTCCCAATACGTTATCATCATTGACCATGGCTGATACTGTCCAAGTATGTTACAAGCTACAGAAGAGAATGTTAGGGTTTTAGTTGCCTATGCAAGTCCAGGTATGTCTTGCACAGTTAATTCTTCAACATCTTGATTTCTCTTAACTTGCTGCACATTGGCAGATGACAGCCATGCTGAAAGCCTGGTGAAGAGTGTTTTTGTGTTTGGATTTCTTTATTATCTTAATGAGATACCGTGTTTTGTTTTTGGAATTCAAAATAAAGGACAGGAGATTGCATCTGTACAATTTAACTTGCATGATGTAAAATTTCTTAATAAAATAAATTTTTTAAAAAAGATTATGGGAAGAAGAATGATTAAAAATTGGAAAGTCATTTGGAGATACCTCAAAGAGCTCAAAATAGAAATACCATTTGATCCAGCAATCCTACTAGTAGGCATTTATCCAAAGGGGGGGGAAAAGACATTCTACAATAAAGACATGTGCACTTGAATTTTTATGGCAGCACAATTCACAATGGCAAAGATGTGGAGGCAACCTAAGTACCCATCAACACATGAGTGTATTAATAAAATGTGGTATATGTATACCATGGAATACCACTCAACTACAAAAAACAATGGTTGATCTAGCACCTCTTGTGTTATCCTGGATAGAGATTAAGCCCATCCTTCCAAGTGAGGTATCACAAGGAGGGAAAAGCATGCACCACATGTACTTGCCATCAAATTGGTACTAACTGACCAACACTAAGGTGTTTACATGGTAGTAGTACTCATTGGATGCCAGTCGGGGGTGGGGTGGGGGTAAACCCACAACTAATGGAAGTGGAACGCACTGTATCGGGGAGGGACACAGTTGTAGCCCTAGCTTGAGCGGTGCAAACACATTACATGTAACGAAAATGTTTATACCCCCGTAATATCCTGAATAAAAAAAAAATCTACATTACCAATAGTTGTTTTTGAATACAAAATTGTGTATGTCAATATAAAGCTGTTCCTTGATGATTGGTAAATCATCTGGCGTTACAATGTTACTGAACAATTTAAGGTGTGTCTTTTAACAGTGTCTTATTTTTCTTTATATTTGTCCTAGACATTTCCATGCTCTCATTTCACTTACTACAGTTTGTAGTATATATTTATCTGATACACAAAATGTAATAGGGGTGTGAAAGAGTATTCACTATGTTTCATGAAGGCATGGCCCTTTTTGTGCTTTGGTCAGTATCATATCCCTAGCAACCTGGAGTGTCTTTTTTGTAGGCACTGTTTCCCCTCCTGTGAAAAAATGATATAATCCCTGAGCAAAAAAAGTTTTGGGAGATAAGAACTTCTTTGTATTTGCTATCTTATTTTATTATATCTAATTCCAAGGTCCTACACCTAGTAGAAAGCTTTGCAAATAAAAAGTTTGCAATACATCTCGTGTTATTTAAACAAGATAGTTCAAAGGAGATTTACTCATGGTGTCTTTTGTTATTGTTGTTATATTTGGAAGCTTCTTTCTGCTGAAGAGAACGAATTTCTTTTAAATGTTAGATGATACTTCTAATTCATATTCACACATGTACAGAATTAATTAAGGGTAATATATTAATGCAAATTAAATTATGGTAATTGAATGCCATTGTCTTTTCTTCTTGCTTTCTAAATAAAGTCACAAAAGAAAAAAAGTAATTTATTTCCGATGTTCACTCAATTAAATCTATTTATGTGTCTTGCCAAGATTCACTGTAGATTTTGAGATTAAATTAGTTTTAAATTGGCAATACAAATTTGATATAGATATTATATGTGCCCTAGTGAAAGGAACTATAAAAAGATACTTTATAAATTTTAATACAATCAAGAATTTGCAAGTTTTAACTTAATTACACTAATGTGCTTAAAGTCAATCATAGAATGACTTTGTATTCATGTTACATTCTATTTTGAAAACCCATTCTTAATGAGAAAAAATGAAAAAGGTGTTCAGGTCATGGTTAAAATTCAGTAATAAATATGATTGAGTGGAAAATTAATTAGTACAGCTTTATGTATCTCAATTTTGAAGGTTAACTTTTTTCAAGTTGGGCATAGTGCTCTCCTAATATAACCATTATACATTAGTAGACATATTTAATATCTTGCCTTTCACAGTGACTTACACAACTTTCTCACACATTTACATTTTAGACTTGAATTCTAGAACGTTATTAAAAGAAAGAAAAGTGTTTGCAAGCAAAATAACTTCTCACATCTTCACTCTTCACAATTATTATTTTTCACAATTTTTCTACTTAAATACAACTTACAATCTAGAAAAATAGAACAAGTCTGAATGTATACAAATTGATTTTACTTTCCATAATTATATTACCTGTATTATAATTGATTTATAATAGTCCCTTATGATCTTTTATATAAAAACTCCAATGGCATTCTTCACAGAACTAGAAAAAGCCATCCTAACATTTATATGGAACCAAAAAGAAACCCCAAATAGCCAAAGCAATATTGGGGGGTGGAGTTGGAGGCATCACTCTTCTTGATTTAAAATTCTATTACATGGTTTCATTGTAACTTCTGTTTATGCAGTGAATCATGTTTATTGATTTGCTTATGTGAAACCATTCTTGTAACTGTGGGGTGAAGCCCACTTAATCATAGTAAATTATCTTTTTGATGTGCTACTGAATTCGGTTTGCTAGTATTTTGGTAAGGATTTTTACATCTATGTTCATAAGGGATATTGGCCTGTAGTGTTCTTTTTTTGTTGTATCCTTTCCTGGCTTTGGTGTCAAGGTGATACTTGCTTCACAGAATGAGTTAGGTGGGATTTCCTCCTTCTCGATGTTATGAAATAATTTCCTTAGCATAGGTACCTGTTCTTTGTAGGGCTGGTAAAATCTAGCTGTGACTCCATCTGGTCCAGGACTTGATGTCAAATATGCTAGGCAGTTTTGTATATTTTTTGAGGTATATAGTAGTATATGTTTTTACACTTATTTTTGTCTGGATTCTTTTACTGAACATATGTTTGTGAGATTCTTCCATGTCATTGATGTGGAGGTAGTTCATTCATTCACAGTAGTGAATGAATTCTCAAAGCTGTGTAGCATTCCAGTGTAAAGCATTCCATAATGTTATTTATCTAACTAAGATCTGGGTTCTGCAAACTATATAAAATATATAAATATCTTTTTGGAACTTGGAAACACCAGTTTACTAATATATTTTCTATTTTGGAAACTTGGAAACATCAATTTATTAATCTGTTGTCTATGGGTGTTTTTGTGATACAAGGACAAAACCAAGTGGTTATAACTGTTTATGGCCTGCAAATCCTAAAATATACACCACCTGACTCTTGAAGAGAAAGTTTTTAATCTCCTGATCTAATATTTTGATAAAAATTTGAGTGTTTTCAATTTTTTCTATTGTAAATAATACAACAATGAATATTTTTGTACATGTTTTTGGGCCTTTCACTCATTTTTCTTGGGTATAAATCTAGGAAAGGAAGTTTCGAGTCTTAAGGCTGTTTGTCCAGCTATAGTAGATACTACCATACAATTTTACAGTGTGAAATGTCAATTCCCATTTATACTGTCAGTGTGTAAGATTGAAAGTTGTTCCACATCCTCACAAGTGCTTGACATTATTTTTTTTTTTTTTTTTTTGAGACAGAGTCTCACTCTCTTGCCTGGGGCGAGTGCCGTGGCATCAGCCTAGCTCACACAGCAACCTCAAACTCCTGGGCTCAAGCAATCCTACTATCTCAGCCTCCCAAGTAGCTGGGACTACAGGCATGCGCCACCATGCCCGGCTAATATTTTCTATATATATTTTTAGCTGTCCAATTAATTTCTTTCTATTTTTTGGTAGAGATAGGGTCTCGTTCTTGCTCAGGCTGGTCTCGAACTCCTGAGCTCAGAACGATCTGCCCGCCTCGGCCTCCCAGAGTGCTAGGATTGCAGGCGTGAGCAACCGCGCCCGGACAGTGCTTGATATTTTGACATGGTTTTATTTTAGCCATTCTTAGGTAAGTTATAATACTGCATTGAGATTTTAATTTTTATTTACTTGAGCTTTAACAAAATTCGATATCCCCTACTAAAAAATAAAAAAAAGAAAGAAAAAAGATAAACTGAAATGTCTCTTAAAGGGTCAATTTCAATAAATTATGCTGCAGTCATACGTAAGATGCTTATGCACCCATTAAAAATATATGTGCTGATAAGTAAGATCCCTAAGATATATAATTAAGCGAAAAATGTAAGGCTAGAATAGTGCATAGTATGATCCTGTCTTGGTTTTGTTTTGTTTTTGGGGTATAGAGAATATTTATATAGATTCTGCATATGTACAAATATGGCAGACACAAGAATATACAAGAATTTGCTAATAATTACTCCCAATGAGTAGAACTGGTGGGTGGAGGCATAGTTTTTTCTCTGGATCATTTTGTCCTTTTTACCATATGCATTCATGTTTTTACATTAAAAAGAAAAAAGATTCCACATGCAAAAGAATTAATTTAGACCCCCCATCTTATGCCATACACAAAAATCAATGCACAATGGATAAAAAACCTTAATGTGAAACTTGAAACATAAAACACCTGGAAGAGAACGTGGGGTAAAAATTTCCTTGATATTGGCCTTGGCAATGATTTTTCAGCTATCACACCAAAAGTGCAGGCTACAAAAACAAAAAATAAAAAAAAAATGGGATTACATCAAATTAAAAACCTCTGTACAGTAAAGGAAATGATTAATAGAATGAAAAGACAATCTATAAACCGTGAATGCATAATTGCAAACCACATTTCTCACCAGGGCTTCATATCTAAATTTTATAAAGAATTCTTACAACTCAATAGCAGGAAAATGAATGACTTGTTAAAAAATGGGCAAAAAACCTGAACAGACATATCTCCAAAACATAAAATGATTAACAGGTATATGAAAGGTGCTCAACATCACTAATTATAAGAACATGCAAAATATAATCACTATGAGATATCACCTCACACCATCAGGATGACTATTATCAAAAACTCAAGAGAGAACAAGTATTGGCAAGGGTATGGGGGAAAGGGAATCTTAGGACACTATTGGTAGTAACGTGGATTCATGAAACCATTATGGAAAATACTGTTGAGGATCCTAAAGAAATTAAAAATAAAACTACCCTATGATCCAACACACTTCCTTCTGGATATATACCCAAAACAGATAAAATCACCACCCAGTATAGATATATTCACTCCCATTGTAGCATTAGTCACAATAACCAAGGTATGGAAACAACATAAATGTCCATCAATGGATGAATTGGTAAAGGAATTGTGGTGTGTGTGTCTGTGTGAGTGTGTGTGTATACTATTCCATTATATTAACATTCTATTATTATTGACATTATATATTATTAATATTCCATTATTATTAATACATAACATTAATATATTAATAACATTCCATTATTATTAATATGTAATATATTACCAGACACAGAAAGAGAAAGATTGCATGATCACACTAATAGGTGGAGTGAAAAAAGAGAGCGAGAGCTCAAATGCACAGAGATGGAGAATGAAATAGTGTTTACTACTGTCGGTGGTGTTTAATATTATCCTTTTGAAACTTATCTATGAGTAAACTTATTTATTGACAATAGCCATATTCTACAATAAGTTAGAGGTTTCTGCTCAGCATTTCTGTGTAATATATTTTCTTTTATGGAAAGCATCACAGCAGTCAGTAACATTTTATCAAGCTCAGCAGTACACTGAGAATTGAACACATAAAAAACTTGCCCTCAAATGCAACTGAGGCAAACAAACCACCTAATAGAAATGAAGGTGAACTACATATATAATTGTAACTTTTCTAACAACCATATTTATAAAAGTAAAAAGAAGTAGGTAAAATTAATGTTAAAATATATTTTATTTAACTCATTATATCCAAATATTTTAATTTTGTCATTCAATCTATATAAAAATTATAAATGAGAGATTTTACATTCTGTTTTGCATTGTCCTTACATTTGGCAGTTTACGTTTAGAATACAGTTAAATTCAGATACTAAATTTTCATCAGAAGTAATATATTTATATATGAATTTTGTAAAATTTACAGTTGAAAAAGTGCACTCACATACCGAATGTTTTGCAAACAACTTTAAAGATTCTGATGATTACATTAATATTATCGGTTTTTACGTTTAACCTAATTAAAATTGAGTAATTTTTTAAAATTAGGTTCACAGTCATACTACAGGGTGTCCCAAAAGTCTCCATACGAAGGAAAAAATTTGTAAAATTTTGTAAATAAAGATACATTTAGCTACCATTTCCCATTTTCCCTATGTATGGTTACTTTTGGGACACCCTGTGGTCAAAAACTTCAACGGCTCAAAAGCATATGTCACCAGTGGACACCATCTAGAACAATACAGGTCTCTAGTGCGTAAATATTTTGCTACAAAAATGAAATATGTTTTCCTCCAAGACGATTTTAATTGCACTTGAAAATTATTTTTGAAATTTTAAATAATGTCACCTTCAAATATAATATTATATGCATTTCACTGACATGTGTCCTGTTTAATTCCAATTGACTAGCTCATTATATCTATAAAATTCATGTTATAAGATGAACTTAAGGCTTCAGGTTGAATATAAATAATAATTATAGTGGTAGTTCCATAATCAAAGATACATAAGCTAAGACTTTATTATTAAATGACTATTCGAGTTCTCAAAATTCCATTATTCTGTTTCTTTTTCTTTTTTTTTATTTCAGCATGTTATGGGGGTACAGATGTTTAGGTTACGTATGTTGCCCTTGCCGCTCCCCCTCCCAAGTCCGAGCTTCAAGCTGGTCCATCCTCCATATGGTGTGCATCGCACTCTTTGTGTATGCATATGCCCGTCCCCCGCTTCCTCCTCCCCACGCCCGACATCCAATAAATGTTATTTTTATATGTGAACTTATGTGTTGATCAGTTAATATCAATTTGATGATGAGTACATGTGGTGCTTGTTTTTCCATTCTTGGGATGCTTCACTTAGTAGAATGTGTTCCAGCCCTATCCAGGAGAATACAAGAGCACTCATACACTGTTGGTGGGACTGTAAACTAGGGCAACATCTCTGGAAAGCAATATGGAGATGCCTTAAAGAGATACGAGTAGAATTACCAGTTGATCCAGCAATCCCATTACTGGGCATCTACCCAAAAGAACAAAAGACACTCTATGAAAAAGACACCTGCATCCAGATGATTATAGCAGCACAATTCACAAGTGCAAAGATGTGGAAACAACCCAAGTGTCCATCAATACATGAGTGGATTAATAAAATGTGATATATGTATACCATGGAGTACTATTCAGCTTTAAGAAACAGTGGTGATATAGCACCTCTTGTATTCTTCTGTTTTCTTTTGAATTTTTTATTTTATAGACTTAACTTGAAGGCCCTAATATTCATTAAATTTTAAGAGGCCTACAAAACAACAGTCGATGAGACAATTAAAGGATAGGATGAGTTTTTCCATGTTAGATATGGCTCATTAGTAAATCTGAGCAAGAGTCTAGCTCTAGTCATCCATCAATATTTAATCATTCTGTGTTACATTTCTCTCTACAGGCTGGTCTCGAACTCCTGAGCTCAAACGATACACCCTCCTCTTTGGCCTCCCAGAGTGCTAGGATTACAGGCATGAGCCACTGAACCCGGCCCAACATTTGCAATTTGAAGTAAGTATATATTAATCACTGTTGGATCATTAATAGGTCAGCTCTGAGTCTGTAACTATCAATCAGAACAGGTAGACAAATGAATAAGGGAGGATGTGCTTTATACCCATATATTTCTCAGGAGTAAATGTTGGAGCAGAATACTTCTTATTGCAAAAAGAAAAACAAGAACAAAACTGAATCAGTAAAAGAAAATAAGTATTTTTTTTAATTTAAAAGGGAAATATACAATACCAAATGTGCAATTCGGGCATTGAATTATTTTCATTTGATGTAAATAGCTAAAGTAAAATAATCACTTTGTTTTGCATAAACAGAATAAAGTAGCATCTTTAAAAGACCATTTTAATTAAAGAATAGGTACACTAACAATTTTTATACATGGGATCTTCAGTGGTTATGAAGAAAAATGTTTGCAGTTACATTGTAGAAAAATTTTTCTGGTTACATTGTAGAAAAAATGTTAACTGGGTAAATATCACCTGGATATAGTTTCCTTAGGGAACCGGTTCAACTGGACGAGACTTCTATAAATTAATCCAACTGTTATGTTTTTTATGGGTATTCAGATTTAAGGATGGATTACAAGAGTTTCTGAGATTGTGTTGCAAATAACTAAGTTTGTATAGGTTATAGAAATGCGGAACTATCTTCAGAAAAAAATGTGTTTATCCTACTTTGCTGCATTTTCCTCAACTTACTGTCCATCTATCAATCCATTCTAATAATTGGAAGGTTTTTAAATTACAAAATTTTTATAATAAAATAGAAATACAGATATACTGAGAGATATTTTTATTAATTTATTTGCATATTAAATAATATTTAAGTTTGAAAATGCATATGGAACACATAGTAATCCTAACAATATCTTTGTGAATTTGATAAAATACCATATGATACTACTGACAAAGAGTTGACAACCATTAGAAATTACATAGAGGTAGGCTTTACCTAAAAAGGAAATGAACATATCAAAGTATAAGAATATAAATTATTTTAATCTATATTATTCATATTTCAAAGTCTTATTAAAATTCAGCTATAAAAATATGTTATTTTCATCCAGATAATGTTTAGCATGTTAGTTATTCAGATTCTTAGTGTAAGTTTGTGCTTCAATGCTCACATCTAAAACTTTCCTGTTAATAAAATATTAATTTTTTATATTATAAGACTGTTTCATTTTAGTTTGATCTTACATTAGTGTTGTGTCCTTCCTTAAATATAATTTATAATATTTAACTAAGGTTGGCAAGGTATAATGTGACTGAAAGGGCCTTTTAGCAGGACAGAACAGAGAGGGAAAGAAATTTGCCTTATATACAATTAGGTTAAAAATTGTGTAGATTAATTATTAACATAAATAATTTATATTGGTCAATCTTTATATTCTAAATGTAAATAACTACTTATTCTTCTCATCTAAGTATAAAATATAAAAATAGAAATAAAATAAAAATAGAAATAATTTCTGTAGAAATACAGAAATCAAATAAATACATATATCCATTGTATTTTAAATGTCTAGTTCATCTAAAATTATTCTGAGAGAATAGCAATAATAATTAACATGGCATAATTTACATATATGTATATTATAATTATAATTATGTCTTATAAAGTAATAATAAACTTATACAAATATAAAATAGAATTTAGTATAAATATAATTTTACAATATAAAATATAAAAATAATTATGTTAATATAAAATATACACCAGAGTAAAACAAATTCATACAAATTTATAATTGAATATTAGTAAATTGATATCAGACTACTTAAAGATTCTAACATATTTTTCTGTTCTAAGGAAACTGTTTCTGATAATGAATCATTGAGATTTTTAAATAAATGTAAGACAAAGAAACTTATGCTTATTCTTAGATAACAGTATTTTAATAATGATAGAAACAAATTTCAATAACTGACGTTATGAAAAACATGGAAAAATTGGAATGTTAAAAAGGGACTAAATACAACTAGTTGCTATATTTGGCATTTAATTTTTTAAAATTATTAACAGAGCAAAAATGTTAATGTAAAATAATTCGATGGTTTTCATTCACCAAAATTATTTTATGGCTCTGATAACATGGTAGTAAAACAGAAGGAAAACATTTCAATTGCCATAGGAAATAGGCAGCTAAGAATTCTGATCTTTGTAGGGCCTTTTGGGTAGAAAATCATCAAAGGCAACTAGAAAATGCAATGTCAACAAGATATAATATAGTCCACAGGGAATCTGTGGCAACAGGGAAAAAAAATCAGAACGCAATAGCAGATGTTTTCCCGCAGGGACAATTATAGAACAATAATTAAAGATCAAGATGGTATCTAGAAAAGAGCATAATAATGTTAACAGGAGGAGGAAATTAAAAGAAGGATGAAACCATTTACAGCAATTACTCCACTATTTACTACAAATTGATATTCCTTATCCAAAACAGACACACAAACACACAAAACCAAAAAATACTTGAGCAGTCTAACAGTGTTGCTGCTGTGGAACACACCTAGGATTTCTTTCACCAGTCATTTTAAGATCAAAGAGATATATTTACACAAAGTGTCTTTTTATATGGGTCATAACATTTATATATTTCTCTTTGTCCAATTAATCCTGCTCAGGATATTTACAGAACAACACGACCTGATTTAGTATTCAGACCTGCCTGTGCCACCAATCTGCATTGCTCCTCGAAGGAGTCCCTGATAGTCCTTGAGATTTAGCTTTATGATGATGATGTTGATGATGGAATAAAATTTACACTGCATGATCTGCAATTGCCTTTTTCTAGTCTTACCGTCTATGACATATCTGGTTATCAAATATACTAATATTTTTATGTGTTTTTTATTTTGAAATATATTCATTAGGAAATCTTATAATAAAGAGATTTCCAATGCAGGTATATTATTCTGGAAAACCAATTAAATTTTCACAAATACTTTATCTGGGTTTATTACTATTTATCATAATGACAGAGACCTGAAGATATCAGGCAATTTAGCAACTATAATTTAGTTAACTATTTTTTAACACAGGATTTTAGAGTCTTTCATTTTACTCAGAAAAAGTCAAGTTAGAAATACTTATATTCTACCTCTGTTATTAAATATTTTATTTACTTTGACAAATTTCTAAAATTTAATAGCATTATTTTAAAAAATATAAAATAATTTGAAAATGATATTCTATCGTCACTTCAATTATAGAGTTTCTCATTTTGTGTTGAACGAGGAGTTTTTGATGATGGAAAGTCTTATTTTTTAAACTTTTATGTAGTATAGTGTTTATAAAAGGTGGAAATTTGATACACAATTGATGAGAGAAAAAGGGAGGGAGAAAGGGGGGAAGGAAGGAAGGGAAAAATTATGTTACTGAATCAAACATGGTTTCAAGTTTCATTTACCAAATGAAAAGTTAACTCCATGGCCGTATAGCCCCTTAGAAGGAAACCAAATAAAAGATGACACGAAATCATATGTGCTTCATATTGAAGCTTAATTGGTGAAATCTGAATCTTTTTAATGTACTCTAGTGGGATACACACACATACACACCACACACAATCATATTACTTGTTTGAGAAGTGATTAAGTGATTCAAACTATACTTTCAAAAAGTAGCTATTAGCTCTGTTTTATAAGCTCAACTCTATTATACTAGAGACTGTGGTTTTCTTATTATGAGCTATAAAAAATGGTGTTATTTTCCTATGGATTTACTTTAACTGAGTTTAGACATAATCATCACATCCTTTGCACAATTTCAAAATTTTTATACAAGGACATTTTTGACTGACTTCAAAAATAAACAAGTTTTGTTTCAATTCTCCCTAACAAACATTGGATTTTTCAGTGAAATCTATACAGTATTCAGACTATAGTAATTGATCGAGTGATGAGAAGAGGTTAAAAATAACCTCTTCCAAGGGTACCAATAGGTATTCACTATAAATGGATTGTAGTATTATGATATAGCAAATATTAATTTAACGTAATTAAATGCATAAATTCTTGTTTATTTCAGAATATTACAGGAGTGTAAGTGTTTTGGTTACATGAGTTCTGAGGATGACACTAGAAAAGCAGAAATATAGGAACTTTAGTAGAAAAGAACATTTTTTAAGGAAATTAACTATGAGCCAGATTATAAACTAAAGATTTAGGGGGCCGGGCGCGGTGGCTCACGCCTGTAATCCTAGCACTCTGGGAGGCCGAGGCGGGAGGATCGTTCTGAGCTCAGGAGTTCGAGACCAGCCTGAGCAAGAGCGAGACCCCATCTCTACCAAAAAAATAGAAAGAAATTAATTGGACAGCTAAAAATACATATAGAAAAAAAATTAGCTGGGCATGGTGGCACATGCCTGTAGTCCCAGCTACTCGGGAGGCTGAGACAGTAGGATCGCTTGAGCCCAGGAGTTTGAGGTTGCTGTGAGCTAGGCTGACGCCACGGCACTCGCCCCAGGCAAGACAGTGAGACTCTGTCTCAAAAAAAAAAAAAAAAAAAAAAAAAAAGATTTAAGTTGGAAGTAAAGAAAAAAACCCCAATTTAACAGACCTCTAAAAGCCCTAAAGAGCCTCTGAGAGTACTGGAAGCATAGTAGACATATTAATATATATGATAATATGATATATGTATATAGCTCTCATATATATACATACATATGTGTGTGTATATATATACACACGCATAAAATATATTTAATGTGCTGACAAAATATTATATTCAAAACTACATTCTAAAATGGAAAGCCAATTGTAAAATTGAGGAAACTTATCTTAGAAGAGACTAAGAAATTAATGAAAAAGAAATTGACACACAATGAGGCTTATAATGAGTCACAAAGGATGGAATGAGAGTGTGTTTGTAGAAGACTAATACAGAAATACAGAACAGGTATTCTGTATGATATCGAAACCTGGCTACTAAAATTGTCAATCTGGAGCAATAATATTGCTAACACACAATAGTACTCATAAAAATTTTAGGCACAATGAGTAGAATATATTGAATGAGATTCTAACATAAATAAATTGTGACATTGAAGTTTTATATTTTGAACTTTTTTTCCACCTAAACAAAAAAGCCTTAAATATATACAAGTATATAGATCACCATTTAATTCGAAAATAAAATTTTAATAAATCGCATATGTTTATTAGAGTAAGAGTATTTGTTTTGGAAATACCTTCCTTCCCTGGTTATACTGTGATAAAGTCCTCTACAATTTGCAATTAAATATATGTTCATTTCTATTATCAAATTACTATTTAACTGGTCATATGCTGTCCCTCCAGGGGGCACAGAGATTAAACTTTGGTGGAATCCAAGAGATGCTATCTTTGTTGTTGGTCAGAGTGCCAGAGCCCTGCAGGCATGGCTATTTCCATCTAGATTTCCAAGATCCTCTGCCCAGTCACCCAGGCAGAGAACCACTACAAGAGAGGAGCCACCACAGAGAGTCCCTACAAGGACATGCCACTGTGAAGGAAGCTGCTGTGGGAATGGCGATACCCTGGTGGTCCCAGATAAGTAGAACCACCTACATGTGCAATTTCAAGCTGGGAGAACCACAGAAAATGACTTCAGGCCCTGACAGCTGCAGATGGGCTGCAACCAGCAAAGCCAAGGGGGCTGGATGACCCAGAGTCTTGTGAGCCGAACCACTGCTCATGTGTGTCAGAAAGGCATGACATGAAGCCAGGGAGGTTTCTTCTCAAGCATTAAGGTTTTGGACTTGCTTAGGACCTGTCACCCTTTTCTTCTTTTTTATTTGTCTGTTTTGGAATGAGAATGATTATCCTATGCTTATCCCACCATTGTATATTGGAAACACATAACTCGATTAATTTCACACATACACAACTGGAGAGGAATTTGCCTCAGAATGAATGGTACCTTGAGTCTTACCAGTATCTGATTTAGATGATATTTAGACGAAACTTTGGACTTAGGCTTTTGAGTCAGTACTGGAACAAGTTAGGAATTAGGATTATTTGACTGTAATATTTCAATATGCCAGTATTCTGAAGCAGTATTTTGTATGTGAAAAGGACATGAATTTTTGCAGGCTGGGGCAGAATGGTACAGTCTGAATGTTTATGCCCTTCCCACATTCATATGTTGAAACCTAACCTTCAAATGATGGCATTAGAAATGGAATCATTGATAGATAATAAGCTAATGGTCAAGGAGCCATAAAGAATGAGACTGGTGTCCTTATACAAGACAGCCTAGAGAGCTAGCTTGCCCATTCCACCATGTGAGGACATGGCAAGAAGGTATATATGCGAGCCAGAAATGGGACTTTACTAGACACCAAACCTGCCTGTGTCTTGATCTTGGACTTGACAACCTCCAGAACTGTCAAAAAAAAAATTATGTTTTTTTTTAAGATAACAGTTTATGGTAGCTTGTTATAGCTGCCTAAATAGAATAAACCATATGCTTAAATGAAATGGATTTTTTATGGATTTGATGTTAATATAAAAGAGTAATTCTTTAAAAAGATAGTAAAAATAATACACATTTTAATTTGGGGTAATTTCAGGAAAACAAAATATGAAAGGCATTTTCTGGGTCATGAAATACTACAAAAATTCCTCATATATATTTAATATTTTGAGTTTACTCAGATTCTATGAGTTAAACTCTTGAAGTCTTGTTTGTCTTTAGTGAGTGTCTGTTAATCCCTTTTTTCTCAATTTTGAAGTACATATTTTGAATTTCTGGATTAAATTTAATGAGCAGCACATGGGTGATTCCTTAACATTCACAAACCACTTTTTTCTATAGTCTCCTATCCTCACAACCACCACATGCGTAGATATTACAATGAAATTTAGAGACATTTGTACTTGCCTAAATTCTGACTGTCAGCTGGAATTTCAACCCCATTTTTTTCTACTCTGAATTTTTAAGCATCTTTTATCACTCTGTTCTGATTATCTAATAACAGCCAAAGAAAAAAAATGCCTCCATTTTATCTCACTTACTTCATTTATATTTAGCAAAAGTTCCATTGTTTCTTAGTAGAGAAAACTGCATGTCAGAATAATTATTAGTTATATGTAGATTACTTGCATGCTTTTCTCAGAAGGCTTTTTTGACATATATATGTTAGTTGGGACTAGGATTGGCTATAAATAATGGAGATACAACAAAGCATTGTATTTCCTTGTTACATAAAAGACAGATAGTAGACAATGTAGAGATGGTATGGTGGCAATGTCTCACCAGGTCTTCTGTAATCCAGGTTTCTTCTTATCACTGAAAGGCTATCCCTAGATTATGAGGCCATTGGTTATGCTGCAGAGGAACTGAAGGCTAACTACAGTTCTAGGGAATAAAGTAGAGGAAAGAACAAAACGGTGGACTGTTGTAGACAAAATTCTGCCACCCCATATTGTATGAAAAATCACCTGTCTTTAATGCTAAGAATTTTAGTGCTTATTTTAGAAAGACAATTCCCTAGCTAAAGATTAAGGGTTATATTAGCATGGAAGAATGAGAGAAGAGACTTGAGAATATAAACTGAAATTTCTGATAAAACATGTGTTTTAATTTTAATTTACTAGTTGCAATATTCTCTCACTATTATTCCTTACATATGTTTTGGGGTAAGAAGATTAAGAAGATGCCTATGACAATTATATGGATTAGGATTTTTGGCTAGAGGCAGTAAAACTCAACCACCTTGATCAGAAAGGTATTATTTTGGGATTTAAAAGATCTAATCAAATCTTTGTAGGGCTAGAGGAATAGGCTCTGGGATTAGATGCCGGAAACAACTCATTGAAAAATCATGTTGCTTCTATTTCAGACAAAGAGTTGTAATTCTGCTAACTGAGCACCAGGTTGTTCTGAAAGGATTGAGGATTTCCTGCCACCAGCACCACAAACAACAGAAATAAAGTGTCTCTCACAAATTCAGTTTAGAATAGATACTCCTCACTAATCCTAATCTCTTATGTTAATTTATATTCAAAGTATTATTGGATGCAATGGAACTTCTACCACATGTCAGGACATTGATGACAATGCAGATTTGAAAACATGGTGTTTTGGCCTCTAATTTGGTATGTTACCATGCATGGAACTGGAAAATTAGGAATAATATTTTTGCATATTTGGAGCCATCATGCACACAGATGTGCCCACGATACTATTTTATTTTAAAGCATACAAAACCAATCATATTTATTCTCTTTGTAAATCAACAAAATTAGTTCTAAATAGGATATTTACAGTGACATGGTGATGATAATATAACTCATATGTGATTCTATATTTAATGCAACTTGATATCTTGGAAAATATTTTGCAAGCTTTATTGTCTTTTGTATTTCCAAACATGTTGTTAGTGATTAAAATTTTTTGCCAGCATTTCATTCATAATATGTTAAATTTGTTAACAGCTTGTGTGTGAAATGTTGAAATAAAAGAGAAGACATGTTAAAAAATAAAGACCCCAAAGCCTAAATGAAACATAAGACTATGTTCATAATAAGGTAATCTTAAGATGTGAGACCTATCACTGTTTCAGAAGTAAGTCCCATTGGACATTGGCCTTTATTAAGACAATGTATTGAAGAATCCAAATAAGGACTATGAATAAAATGATTATATACATTTTTGTTTTTCTTTTTGTTTTTTCTGGACATAAGTTTTCAAATCAGTTGAGTAGATACCTAGCAGCACACTTTCCAGATCTCATTTTTTAGCTTTGAAACAAATTTTAAAATGTCTGCTTAAGTAGCTGAACCATTTTACATTCTCATCAGTAATGCATACAAGTTTCTTCATATCCTTGCCAGTAGTTGATATTGCCAGTTTTATTTTTGTATTTCATTCATTCTAGTAGGTGTGTAGTGGTACCTCATTTTTGCTTTAATTTATACTTCCTTCTCAAATGACAAATGACATTGAGCATCTTTTCATATGCTTATTTGCCACCTTTGTATTTTGGGGATAATATCTTCATAGTTCTTCACATTTTTGAAAAAATTAGGTCGTTTAATTTTTGCTATTTGGAAGAAACCACTTGCAGAATAGCATAATATAACATCTTTGTTTTATTTTTAATAGAAATGGATTTTAATAAAAATGTGTCCTTTAACAATATTGAAAAATAAGATAATTTCATTTCCTAAAGGTTTTTAAAATATTATGATTTTTTGATTGAGGGTTGACCTTATTATCAATAAAATTCCTCTTAAAATTTTGAAGATGCACTCTGGTATTGAGGATATTTAGTTCTTTTTTGACAATTTATTTCAGGCTATCCTGTGAATCAAATATATTTTTTCTATTATTTTCCTCTATTTGTCTTATAAATTTATGTGGGTGTTACAGAGATGGATAATGATTTCCACTAGAGAGCTTAAAAAACAGATTGTATTAGTTTTTTCTTTTATTCTTTTGGAGTTCTGGAAAATAAATATTTCATGATTCCACTGATTGCCTATTGTCCATCAGCCACCAAGCTATTAAAGGAGTATGTTATAGGCTTTGAAATATTATCTTAAGTAAACTACTTTTGGACAATTTTCTCATAGTAGGGAAGAAAAGAAAAGTAATACCTAAGAAGAAAAAAGTAATCGATCTATAGGTATTTTCAATTAAAACTGGGGCTATCTTCACAATCAAACCTTAAAATAGTAAACCATTCTTCTAAGGAAGTGTATATATATATATATATATATATATATATATATATATATATAAACATATATATATATGTTTAATCTGACTAATGATACTTTGAGCTTTACTAAATATTTATTATATATTGATTATAAAATAATAACAAAGAGCAACTATTCTCCTGTGTTCTGGAGATATGACAGTGATTTTAATTCATAGTCCCTGCCATCACAAAGCTGGCATTTTAATACAGTAAGACTAAACATAAACAAACAATTACATAATATTAAATTATTAAGTTTATGAAGAATGATAAGGGGAGATTAAGCACATAGGTGATAGAATTCAATTTTACATAAAAGTTTCATGGAAGAGCTTCCAAATTAATGGACATTTGAGCTGGCATCCTGAGGAAGTAAAGGAATGGCCATGAAGATTTGTTTGGTAAGAATACAGCACTTCATTAGTCTATCTTCTTTTGAAAAGTTTCTCTTCATGTCCTTTGCCCACTTTTTAATGAGGTTGTTTGATTTTTTTTTTCTGATTTTCCTGAATTCTATATAGATTCTAGTTATCAGCCCTTTATCAGATACATAGCATGTAAATATTTTCTCCCATCCTATAGGTTTTCTATTTTCTCTAATGATAGTTTCCTTTGCTGTAGAGATTTTTAATTGCATCAGGCTCAGTTTATTAAATTTCGTTGTTGCTGTCATTTCTTTGGGATCTTCACAAATTCTTTGCCCAGACCGATGTCTGTAAGGGTTTTTCCAACCCTTTTTTTCTAGAATTCTTATGGTTTCATGTCTTAAATTTAAGTCTGTTATCCATCATAAGATGATTTTTGTGAGTGGTGAGAAGTGCAGATCCAGTTTCAGTCTTCAACATGTAGCTATCCAATTTTCCCAGCACTATTAATTGAATAGGGATTGTTTTCCCCAGTGTATGTTTTTGTCTGCTTTGTCAAAAGTCAGATAGCAATATGAGGATGGGTTTTATATCTGGGTTCTCATTCCTGTTTCATTGGTATATATGTCAATATTCTTGTGCCAGAAACTTTTCAAAAGAAGGTAGACTAACGACCAAGAAACATGAAAAAATGCTTAACACCTCTAATCATCAGGGCAATGCAAATCAAAACCACAATGAGATATCATTTAACCCCAGTTAGAATGGCTTTTATCAAAAAGTCCCCAAACAATGAATGTTGTCATGGATGTGGAGAGTTAGGAACACTCATAAACTGCTGGTGGGACTGCAAATTAGTACAACCTCTATGGAAAGTAGTATGGAGATACCTCAAAGAGCTACAAATAGAACTATCATTTGATCCAGCAATCTCACTACTGGGTATTTACCCAAAGGAAAAAAAGACATTCTATACAAAAGACATCTTCACTAGAATGTGTATAGCAACACAATTCACAATTGCAAATATGTGTGGAAACAACCCTAGTACCCATCAATACATGAGTGGATTAATAAAATTTGATATAGGTATACCATGGAATTCTACTCAGCCATAAAAAAATGGGGAATTAATACCTCTTGTATTATCCTGGTTGGAGTTGGAGCCCATTCTTCTAAGTGAATTTTCACATTAATGGAAAAACGAACACCACATGTACTCACCATTAAATCAGTAATAATTGATCAACACTTATGGGCATATATGGAAGTAACATTCATTGGGTGTCTGACAGGTGGGAGGGCAGAGGAGGGGATGGGTAAATTCACACCTAATGTGTACAGTGAAAGCTGCCTGTGGCCACGCTTGTCATTCTGACTGGTGTGATATAAAGGCAATTTATGTAACCAAAGCATTTGTACCCCACAATATTCTGAAATTTAAATAAATAAATAAATAAATCAGGATTGAAGAAACAGGAGATGGCAAAAACAGGCAGGAATTAGCTTGTTTGGAAGAAATTGTGGTTCGAGATTTAGTTTGGGACCAGATATTTTACAAATTTTTTTTTTTGCAATAATAATGATGTTCATTAATGTTTATTGGACATTTAGAACATGCCAGAAATTTTACATGTATTTTCTCATTTAACCTCCCTGTAACTCTTTGAGACAGGGTCTAAGATGATCATATTTTACAAATGAAGAAGCTGAGTTTGAAGACTTGGGGGGGGGGGCAAATCAACAACTAAAAGACACGGGGAACAATAAGGGGGGCGGGGGGAAGGGCATGCCTTTAACCCGCACTTGGGTGAGGCAAAGACATAAAATGTAACTGTAGTGTTTGTACCCTCACAATACACTGGAATAAAAAAAAAAGATATTTTATAAATTTAAGGTATCAAAGAATGGCTTGATGACTGGATTATTGTTCAGACTGGTGATTATATGTTCTTATTTATATGGATCACATAGTGGTAAGTTAGAAATGTGGATTATATTAATATCCTTATCCTTTTTTGGCTATCCCTACTTTTGAATCCTCAGCTCCTACAAGAGACCCTTGAAAAGACTGGATGCTATGCACATGCTCGACCAATGGAACTCAACTTGCTGGCTATAAAATAACAGTGCCTGATGAATGCACAAGGCAAATAATTGTTTTCTTGCAAGCTGTAGTATAATCTTCACTTTTCAGACTCCTAGTTGAAAAACAGAAGTAATTTTCCTCACTGTGGAGTATGGTTTTATGAGCAGATAATTATAGAAATTTGCATTGAGATAGTAGTTCAATACATAAAAGGCCCTGTGACTAAACCGAAACTTATTAAATCAAGATTTCCGTGCTCAGGTGGGTGAAACCCAAATATCCTTCTCACTCTTCAAAACCAACTGTAATTTCCAACAAGTCCTCTGAGTGGCATATTTGGAGACATATTATATATAGACACAGATTTTATGTTATCAGAATTTTCACGAACCCTAAAAATAGTTGTTTGCAAACACAGCTGTGTAACATAACTATTTATCTTTATATATAGTTATATAAAGAAAGATATCAATTCCTAGGTCCTTCCCCAGACCTACTGAATGATGAAATCCAGAACTGGAGACTAAAAAAATGTATTTTGTGAGGCCTTATTAGTGATTTTGATGCCCCTGGTTTTCAGTTGAGATACAGAAACTACTACATGCAAGCACACAATACAGTCCAATACATGTATTGGATTAAGTCTTGATTATGTAAAATACACCATGATACGCACTGGTAAATCTGCATGAAACCCTTATGAAGATATCCATCATCTGTGTTTGTTAGCTAAGGTAGCCTAGGCTTCATTAACATAGAGTCTCAAAATTGTAATAGTTTAGGCAATTGAATTTAACTTTTCTCTTGTAGAATGTTCCAGGCAGGTCTTCAGATAAGATTACTGTATCTAGTTATCAGCCCTTTATCAGATTTGTAGCATGCAAAAATTTTCTCCCATTCTGTAGGTTGTCTGTTTGCTCTTGCAACAATTTCTTTGGCTGCGGAGAAGCTTTTTAATTTGATCACGTCCCATTTATTTATTTTGGTTGTTGCTGTGATTGCCTTTGGGGTCTTCTTCATAAATTCTTTGCCTAGGCCAATGTCTAGAAGAGTGTTTCCAACATCTTCCTCTAGAATTCTAACAGTTTCACTCCTTAGGTTTAAATCTGTTACCCAGCATGAGCTGATTTTTGTGAGAGGTGAAAGGTGTGGATCCTGGTTCAGTCTTCTACATGTGGCTATCCAGTTTTCCCAGCACCATTTATTGAATAAGGATTCTTTTCCCCAGTGTATGTTTTTGTCTGCTAACTCAGGAAAATCAACAAGAAAAAATCAAACAACCCTATCAAAAAGTGGGCAAAGGACATGAACAGAAACTTTTCAAAAGAAGACAGAATAATGGCTAAAAAACATATGAAAAAATGCTCGACATCTCTAATCATCAGAGAAGTGCAAATCAAAACCACAATGAGATATCACTTACCTCCAGTGAGACTGGCCTTTATCAAAAAGTCCCAAAACAATAAATGTTGGCATGGATGCGGAGAGATAGGAACACTCATACACTGCGGGTGGGACTGCAAACCAGTGCAACCTCTGTGGAAAGCAATATGGAGATACCTTAAAGAGATACAAGTAGAATTACCATTTGATCCAGCAATCCCATTATTGGGCATCTACCCAAAAGAACAAAAGTGGCTCTATGAAAAAGACACCTGCACCCTAATGTTTATAGTAGCACAATTCACAATTGCAAAGGTGTGGAAACAACCTAAGTGTCCATCAATACATGAGTGGATTAATAAAATGTGGTATATGTATACCATGGAGTACTATTCAGCTTTAAGAAACAATGGTGATATAGCACCTCTTGTATACTCCTGCATAGAGCTGGAATGCATTCTACTAAGCGAAGTATCCCAAGAATGGAAAAACAAGCACCACATGTACTCACCATCAAATTCATATTAACTGAACAACACATAAGTGTATATATAAGAATAACATCTATTGGATGTCGGGCAGGGGGGAGGGGGAAGGGGAAAGGGGGGTAGGGGAGGAGGGGACGGGTATATGCATACACAAAGAGTGCAATGCGCACCATCCGAGAGATGGACACACTTGAAACTGGGACTTGGGGGGAAGAGGGGAAGGGCAACATACGTAACCTAAACATCTGTACCCCTATAATAACAAACAATAAAAAAAAAGGGATTACTGTATCTTCTTCCCTGAGTTATTCAAGGATGCGTAACTGAGCTTTCTGGTCAAGTCAACCACATTGGAAAACCGATTGACATCACCTCCTATATTTGAACATATTGTATATGATCCATCAAATCTACCCAGAGACATATATCCAAAAGAATATTTTGTGCACACAGAATAGGAGACATGCAGAAGATTATTTATAGCCACACCGAGAAAAACAATAAAAACCTGAAAATAACCCACTGCTGAACAACAGAAGTAGATGAACAACTTGTATCATATTCACACTGTAAATACTATAAAGCACTCAAAACAATAAGTGTCAAAATACACAACAATATGATTGAACTTTATAAATATAATAGTGAAAAAGTTTTATTTCATGCTTCAATTTATATATATCTTTATATGACAAAAAAACTAAAGTGAAATATTATTTAAGGTTTATATAAATTACCTAGAATATATTTTTAAAAAATAGTAGAATGATAAAAAGGGACTTAAGAATGACTTTTTTAGGGAATGCAGAGGGGTGGTTAAATGGTTAAACTAGATTGATCATGTCATAGCATTTATTGTATTAAGTAATTGCATGAACTAAATAAATGCCCACTTACGTAATAAAAGTAGGACATGACATTGGCAAGGAGTCTATCATGAAAAATGGTAGTAATTAAGACATTTCTGATCATTGATTTCCAAAAATATTACATAAAATTTCCATGAGAAATCATAAGAAATGAAGACATAATTTGTCTCAACTAGGATTAATAATTATGTAGATGATTATATATCATTACATTATATACACTATATAAATGTATAACATTCATATATTATGTTATATATTGTATAATGTGTCACGAATGATTAATGTACAATACATATATAATCTATATAAATAATACATTTCATGCCGAAATTTCTATGGAGTTGGTCATGTTTGTCAGTGTCGGGAATAACAGTTGTGTGTATAGTCTGTCAGCTCCCACAGGGCTGCGTAAGAGTGGGCCTTGAGCCTCAAAATTTCTTTACAAAGAGATAAAGAGCCCACACAGTTTGTGCTGGGTTTATTGCCTTGTGTGGTAATATCCTTCCCTGTTTCATACTCAGTATGTACCTATCTTTTCTCCTTAAGCATGTGCCATTTGTCATGTGTGACTTGGCCAACTTCACTACTGTATCTATTATGTGTCTTTTCCATTTAGTGTGTCCTAAACAGCACTATTCCGTTCACGGTAGGGAGGGAACAGGGTCTTGCCTGCAGCACAAGAAGGAAGCCTGCAAACCAACTCCCTGTGTCCCTGGAGGGCAAGACCCACTGGCCATGGACACCAACACTCATTATTAAAACTGATCTTGCTCTCTCTTCTCTTAGCAAGTAAAGTTGTTAATCCACCTGGTGTCTAAGTCAAGAATTTCTTGGCCACCCAACACCTAAAATCCATTCAGTGGGTTAATATCCTGGAACTGCTGCTCCTGGTGATAGGCAATAGGTGTCACTTGTTGGACAGGTGGAGCATGTTTAGTTCAGGGGCATAATATAAAATAGCTAAACTTTAATCTTCCACTAAAAATAAGTCCACATATTATGTCAAAAACTTAAAAATAATACAAAATGACATGTCATGCTATTTAAAAACATTGAACAGCAAGAGAAACACAAACAACCAAAAAATGAGTAAGATTTAAAAATGGAGTGACTTGGAGGAGCCGGAATTACAGTGGAGAATAATATGACAACAGCTGCTGTTTTACCTTTTTATTTTATTTTTGAAAATATATGAACATGTATTACCTAAAAATAAAAATTAATTTAAGAGTAAATTAACTCATGGAAACATTTTTCCTAGAAGTTCCTAAGAATAAATTGATTTTTCTTGGTGCTATTTTAACCACATTTCTTTAGTTGTGCTTTGATGAATAATGAATGGGAATTGTGAGTAATAAAAGAATGGAGAATGACTTGCTAAATGTCAAAGTTCTCTTGGTTTTATTATTATTATTATTATTATCATTTTGTTTGAGATATTCCTTGCCTAGAAGTTTAAAAAGTCACTAGGTTTATAACTGTTTTTAACCTTCAAAATGGAAATAATTGTGGTAGCCTACTTTTCAAGACTATTAAGAGAATAAATTATTAGAGATAAACCTGACACTCAATATTTTTACACATTTCTACCTTTTATGGCACTTTCCAGACTTTGATTCTTGATTTGAAGAGCTTTGAATTTCACAGAAATGGCATCCAAGGGAAAAGGCTAAAAGAGAGTTGAGGTGTTTATGTCAAAAATTAGTGCAGCATCAAACCAAGAACATATTTAAGTCTTCCCAGTGGCTTCTTTGCTTGTGACAGGATCCTCTCCATTTTAAGTCAGCTCAAGCCGTTCATGAACGAGCTCTCGGCGGTAGCAAATGTGTTCTCCTTTTACCAACTGTGGCTACCCACTGTCTTCTGCTTTATAAAAATGGTTTAAGTCTGAAATAAAACATACAATTAGAAGTTCATATACACATAGTATTATTATTTCACTGCATGGACTTTCTACAAAATTGCACACTAAATGGCATCTTCTCCTTGTTCAATAAATATAAACATATGGGGTTGGTTAATTACTAACAGTGGTAATCAATTAGCTGTATATATAGCTTCCTTTGTAGATTTTTGTGTAACTCACAACTGGAAATTTAGACCTGCAAACTTCTTAAACTAACAGAATTTTAAACATTACTGATTTTCCTCTAGCTGTCTTTTTCACAAGGAATACGCTCATATATAACATGAGCATAAATCCAATCTATTTTTTGAGAGTTTTTACTTCTAGAGTTGTTTTAGTTAAATTTAGATCAGGATTTCCATTATAAGAATTATGTCTAAGGTGTTTTCTATTTGGTCATAACATTCCTTTGGAGAAGGAACGACTGAAATTAAATGTGCTTCATAATACAGATCAGTTTCAGTGATTCTACTGTTATTCACACTGAAGATTTCCATTAACTTGATCAGAATATTTCTAAACTACTATTAGAGAAAAAATATTGTATTTAACAAGCAGGTATCCCATAATGGGCTCTGACTGCTTTGAATAAAAACAAAATAAAAATTCCCTAAATATTCACTAAAATGAAATCACAATATAATATATATGCTACCAAATCTTTTGAACACCAGAGACGTTGAAGTAGAATAAATTTTAAAATATGCTTTTTAGTATAGGTTATAGACAGGAAGCAGTGACTTTTGGAAACCTATACTCTGATGTTTTTGTGACCCTTATTCAGGCACATCACCAGTGTTACTGGAAAAAAAAAAAAAGGTACCTTTTTTGAACCCCATTTACCCTTGCCTCCCCTAGCAGAGAGCATTTTACCGTTTAAGTGCACATCCTGAATATCCCTGCCATGGAAGAGCTCATGCCAGCTTGTGCTCAGACCCTTAGAGATACTGCCCAGAGCCAGGCTTTCATTCATGAAAGGCTTAGCAATACAGTAAGCTTATTTTTCTTGTCTGTTATGTGTGAAAATGATCCAAAAAACTAGACTCGTATTGTCTACTTACACATGGCTGGCCATGATAACACCAATGTTTGTTGAACCTCATTGATAGGGTCACTTCAGCAAAATTAACACAGCTGGTTTGGGCAGCTTCGGGTTTGATCCATATCCAACACGAAGCCAACTAAAACTGAAACATTTATATTTGCTATTTGCTCACAGGATATATTAAGCTACAGAGATTTTAAAGGAAAATGGGTTGCTTCATTAATCTTAATCATTTTAGTAAATTAATTTTTGACTGTAACACTCTAATAGTTTGATCCCTTAGTACTCAAATATTCCCCTCTGTCAATCTTCAGCTTATTTTCTCCCTCTTCACTACTCAACAGAATGAACTTCACCCAGCATTTGAGCATTCACTATGTCCCATCTTGCCCCATTTATTGTTTTCCTATCTTTTATTATCTAATGATGTATTGTTGAACTTTGCAAATAGTTACGTCTTTCTCTACAGTTAGATTGCTGTGTAATCCAGAGTAAGCAGTGAAAGGCTTAAGATCTTTTCTACTAATATCCACAAGCAAAAAAAAGGATACCTTTGAAACATTCTTTTGTGATGCCTGAAAAGGGAAATTTTAATGGATGAAAACAAAATAAAGTAATAAAGACAAAATTTATTTTACTTGCTTCTGTGTTTGCTCTTCCTATCTGTTCTCCCAATTCATCTCAATTCAAACTTCCCATTGTAGCTCTTGTTCTAAAATACAAATTGTATCATGCTTTTTCTTTACGTAAAACTGTTCAAAATTTCCCCTTTGATGTAGAATAAATTTGAATTTTTGAGTGACTATCTCCTCAACTCATCAAATGTTATAATTCAAGCAATTTCAGTCCAAATTTTCTCATACATACAAATATGTATTAGAAAAAAATTCGTTAGAAAGGAGGCATGAACAGTCCATAAACTTGTTCACTAAACTTTCTGACTTTTTTCATGAACTCTTGAATAGAAAATTCAACCATGATAGATGGGACAACATTCCACAGGTTGGGCCCTTATTGCCCTATCATCAAGTTCAGGCAACAGCAATTCCCCCAAACTAATAGAAAGACACAATTCTTAGAATTAACTTACTATTTCGCTGGTAAAAACTCTGATCTGGTATTTATCATACTAGTGGAACAAACCTCATATATTGACAGAATTTGGCTAGCTGGAGGTAGTACAGCAATGCCTTTTAAGTGTGTACTTTCTTAAATAACTCCAGTTGACTATTCCTGTGCTATAGATTTGAAACTTCAGTTAACTAGGACAAAAATAACATACTTTCTATTCTGAAGTATTTAAAATTACAGATATATTAAAAATGGTTTTGATTCATTTTGTTTTGTTAAATTTTATTCACAAAAGTATTATATGCTTTTCATTACATACTCAAAAACTGAGAAAGGTATTAATTTAAAAAAAAAAAGTCCTACTCTTTCATATTAATCCAAAAAAGTTTCTTGGTATTAGTTCAAAAGAATTGAAAACTGGATACTACATTGTATTTCATTGTATATTCATACCACATTTTCTTTATCCAATCATCTATTGATGGATACTTAGGTTGATTTCATATCTTGGCTATTGTTAATATTGCTGCCATAAACACGGTAGTGAAAATATCTCTTTGATATACTTAACTGATTTCCTTTATTTGGACATACACCCAGAAGTCAAATTGCTAGATCATATGGTAATTGCATTTTTTGTTTTTTGAAGAACCGCCGTACTGTTTTTATATTCGCTATACTAACTTATATCCCCACTGGCAGTGTAGGAGTGTTACCCTTTCTCCACATCATCACCAGCATCTGTTATTTTCTGTCTTTTTGATAATAACCATTTTAATTGGAGTGAGATGACATCTCATTGTGGTTTTGATTTGCATTTTCCTGGTGATTAGTGATGTTGAACATTTTTTCATATACCTATTGGCCATTTTTACATATTCTTTTGAGAATTACCTATTTAGATCTTTTGGCCATTTTAATTGGATTATTTGATTTGTTGCTATAGAATTATTTGAGTTCCTTATTATTAGGGGAAATATATGTAGATATAGGCCATGAAATTGGATTGTTATTCTTCACTTATACTGTCTCAGTAAATAGTCTTTCACTAGAATCTATTATTGTGAGAGATATAACATACAGGTCAATAAAGTGGCCCCACATGTTCGCCTTGACCATCTTTATCCTTATTTTGGTTCATGGAACTTTTGATTCCCATTGGGCATTTCTGGTGATTTTGTATAATTTGATAAAAGGAATTTTTTATTAATATGATCTGTGGAAAAGCAGTTTTGGGGTAGTTATGTTACCATGATCTTACTTGATCTATAGCATAACTTGGTGAGGTTGAAAGATATTAACAATTTAATCAAATCAACATAGCTCTGAATATGATAATAGGATGGGAGTTATGCCTAATTATCAGCCAAAATTATCTGATTTGATTAGTAGGGAGGTGAGAGCAGTGATTAAAAAGCCGTAAAAATATCACCATGCAAAACCAATTTTCCCTTTAAATTATAAGCCTCTTTCACTTATGTCTCAAAAACTGTATTTTCCTTGTTTCAAAAAGCATACTGAGCAACTTTTAAGCCCTGTTTGTAGAGTGCTGAACCAAGCAGGCTCTATATCCTCATCTCGTCCCTTCTATTCTGTCAATGGTAAAAAGTAACACAAAAATCCCAGGAGATAGCCCCAGTTATTAAAGCCAGCCTAGCTATGTAGCTGAGAGGAAACCCATAGGGTTCTGTACAAAATATTTCATACAGAATACATTTCACCATCCATATATAACTAATTTTTTATAAGCATATTTCTATGTCTTTGTTTCTCATTGCTCTAAACATCATGGTGAATTAAGCCAATTACCTTGCTTTAGAGAAAATTGCACACTATGGAATTCTAATACTGAGAATGTATTATCTTCCTAGCATATTTGGTTATTGCTTTCTAATTCCTGACTTTCAGTTTCAATGTTTCCTTTTCAATATAATTTCAATTTTCAAAAAAAATATTCTTTTGTATAAGCTTAGATGATGGAAATGACACAATATTCACATATTAAAATTAGCAAGATTTATTATGTATAGAAATGTTTGCCATCTAGTACAATAAGTATATTGTTTAAATAGAAAGGTCCTTGTAGGGTGAATTTATGACTGTGGAGGAAGGGCATTTTAGTGAAATCCAGGTTCAGCATTCTCCTGAATTATCCTCTGGATTATTGTTAAATAATTTTTGAAAATTAAATTAAGCTGTCTGTTCTTAAGTTTCCCTATTTACTATGGGAAGAGTTATTACTGGCTATACTTATTTTTATAATACACAAATAATTCAATATGATATGAGTTCGATTACCTCAAAAAGTTAAACTCCACAAATATTATGAGATTTATTTTCCATTCAACACATATCTCCTCCCAATAGATTTCCCCATAAACAATTACAGGCAATATTATTTGTCACTTGGAAAATGCCCCTCCACTACCAAGTAAAATCATTATCCTTGCTTCTCTTTTAACAAATGAATAAAATAAAGATGTAATGATTTTAAATCTTGAAATAGTATTTAAATATTACTAATTTGAAGGAAAACATAAAACTTGAATAGATAATATGTGACAAAGAGTAATAAATATTCCAGAGTATCTTTTCTGAGAAAATTTCAATCAAAATGTCATATATTGTACGGGGGAGTTGCATGCCTCTAATCCTGGCTTGGGTGAGGCAAAGTCACAACATGGAACCAAAATGTTTGTACCTCCATAATATCCTGAAATAAAAAAAAAGTCATATATTAATAATTAAAAAAAAAAGGGACCTAAGAAATCCATGATCTCTTACAATACTTTCTTCCCACTAAAAGTAACTAATACATTGGGATTCAAAAAGTTGATTATTGTTCTCTGTCTACTGAGAGGTGTTAAATTTTTTTGATTTTATGTGTGTGTATGTCCCAGAACAAGAAATTATTTTTAGTTTCTACATTTGCTTATTGTTGTGAATTATGATTTATAAGGAAACAGGATTGCTCCAAGTAATTTTTATGTTTCTATTAAAGTATGCTACACAAATGGTAAAGTACATGTGTCAAGAACTATAGTTGACTTTCAATTCAAAAATATGTTGTACTTTATACATCTGTAAAGTACACTAAAAGTAAAAGACAATGTGAAGAATCTAAGATATTACCCTATTTTCAAGTCAGCAATGTAGCCTGCCACTGTTTCATGGTTGCTGACAGAAGGCATGAGGCTCCTGAGGCAGAGATAAAGGACAGTTTATTGGTCACAATAATAGCAGTAGTTAAAGCATGGTCATTTCCCATGTTTCCTGAGCTGCAATTCCCACAGGGTCATATGGCAAGAGTCTAGTGACATTTATACATGCAGTGGGCTTTGTTATAGGAGAAAAACTCTGAAGTTAGGGCAACCAGTCTTGCACAAAGGGGCTACAAGCTAACCTACTCAAACTTTGCCCAGGAGAAAAGCATTATCTTTAGTATACTTGTCAGGAAACAAATCTTCTCCCAATTATTAAGGGAGCTATTTCTGTATCTTCTAAGGCCATTTCTGTATTAATATCTCAGAAAAAAATAGTCTCTGTAAAGGCAGCCAGTGCTTCTGCTCATAGGACATAAAAAATCCAAGAGACCCAAAGATAATTGTCTCACAACAAGAAGTTGTATTTCAATAATTTTTTCTAAACTTAATACACCCATATAACTGGCAGTCACTCAAGAAAAGGACATTACCAGCATTCTAGAAGCCTCTCTCATTTCCCCTTCCACCTGCCCCTCCCCCATCATGTATAGTCACTATCCTGAATTCTAACTGCCTAAATTACTTTTGCATATTTTTCATACCTATACTAAATGAAAATATAGTGTATATTCTCATGTCTCTCTTTGTGAACTCAAATTATATTCATAAGATTCATTCATATCGCTGTCAATAGTTATAGTTGTTGATTTTCGTTGCTATACACATTTTATTTAGTAGATATAATACCTGTAACTTTCAATGTGCATTTTCATAGTTTCTAATTTTTGGATATTATAAACATACATGTAGTTTTGTAGTATTTAAAAATCACTTGGCTGTTGAATGTCTTAATCACTACACAGGAAAACAATATATCTGATAGTAAGAAAAACAGTTTAATGATCAGTAAACACTGCGATTTTCCTTTCAGGAACAACAAATAAGTGATATAAAATTATCTTTAGCCTTGAATTTTAGCAGAGAGCGGGATAAAAATGATTATTTTGGCCTATAGCTAAGAGTTGCTAATGAAACATATCTCTGGCAATCCTATGCTGGGATGATTTGTTTTTCATTAAGCAAATGCACAACTGTTAGGAGAGATAGAATATCCTCTATCCATTCTACGTGATAAGTCCATGGTTACTTAAATAATTGTCATGATATGTTATTAACGTTTGTACAGTGCTCATGATAAGAATATGTCATGGAAATATATGCCTACTGATATCTTGCTTAACATTAAAACAGTAATAAAAAAATCTCTAGATTTAAATTTTATCAACAGAATCAAAACTCTCACGAGAATGTCATGGCATATACCAGAGAAAATGTGATATATCTTAAACGTATGAAATATGAAAATGCAATTTTCAGGATTTAGTAAAGTATAATTTGTGCAATTCCGATATTTGAAATCCTCTAAAGTTTTTTTTTTTTGTTTTTATTGTTGTTGTTTGGTTTGTTTTTTTATAGAATCAAGTATCACTTATATAGTAAAACATAGGACATGAAAGATTCTATCAAAAGATTCTGATATAAATACTAACGCCTACATACAGACACTGTAAAACAGATATTGACCTAAATTAAGTATTATTCAGGCACTGTTAAATCTTCTACGCATTTTTGACATCAGAATCCTGCCAGAAGACAAATCCATTGGTACAAATTGGCCCAGATACATTTCTTTCAAAATATCTGAAGCAGTTCTTCAGAATCGGTATTTCATTAAACAATAAAAATTATATTACCTTACATTTACAAACTGCTTTGGGTTATAATATGTGCTATACTTCAGGTCTTGATAGATCCTCTTTTGGAGTTTTAATGATTGCCTTTTTGCATTTACTAGTACTGGCTAATCCTAGAGTTCTTGATGCAATGGTCCATGTACCCATTGAGGAAACCTCTTCTTTTAGCTTTGCACATGTTGCTGGCCTGACCTATTGTGTTTATTCCAACTCTGGATACTGTCCCTTTCTTGGCCTGCAGTTAGATCAATTTATACCACCATCTGTTCCATGCCATTGAGTATGTTAATTTCACAGTCATGCTTCTTACTTATGTTTCATTTTTAACCATGTCAGAATCTATGTAAATATTTCTCGAGGGGATTGGATGAGAAAAGAAGCATTATAACCATAAAATATATCATCTGGAATTTTCTAGAGTTGAATATAGATAAACAATCTATATAAGAAATAATTCTTCTCCTAATACTATAACTATTGAAAAGCTATAAATTCACACACATGTAAGAAATGATTTAGAAAATCAGACCAACTTGCATACTTTTAATCAATCATTCAATGCAGATTTAAGGACAACCTCCCTTTTGTCAGTCATTGTGATAAGTGCTGGGAGCAAAGACAAGTTTGTCATTATTCATGACCCCAAAGATTTAAAAGCCTAGAGAAATAGAAACTAATATTTATACAGTGCCTCACATTCTACATGCACTTTCATGTAAATAAACTCAATTAATGCCAATAGCAAAATGTGAGGAATTGTTACTCTTTTCATTTCATGAGTGAGGAAATAGAGACTCAGAATTGTCTTAAATTAATTCAAACACCTAATAAATAAGAGACTCAGTCATAACTCAAATTTCTTTATCCGATTGAAAATTCCATTGCTATTCCACTAAAACAAACAAACAAACAAACAATAAAAAAAAAGGTTAGAAAAAGCCACTGATAGTATCACAAATGCCTTTTAAACGGTATGGGTCTTTTCCTGTCCTCAGAGAACTTGTTCTAAATTATTATTTATTTTTACTGTTATTGATAGGTTTTTATCTTAATTGCTATACTTGGTTACTGGCTATGATGACTTAGGAAATATACCGGAAGCAACCTGAGTACAGAATGCTTCAGAGATACTGCTGTTTCGGTTCCAGACCACCAAAATGAAATGTATATTGCAATAAGGAGAGTCACTCAAAATTTTTATTTTCAGAGTGCATATAAAAGCTACTATACCGTAGTGTACTAAGTGTGCAATAACATTATGTCTAAAAAAATATACAAACCTTAATTAAAAATATTTTATTCTTAGGAAATGCTAGCAATTATTTGAGCCTTTAATGAGTCATAGTCTTGTTGCTGGTGGAGAGTCTTGCTTCAGTGCTGATGGCTGGCTGCTGACTGACTGATCAAGGTGGGGTGGTTGCTGAAGGTTGAGGTGGCTGAGGCAATTTCCCAAAAAAAGACAACTATAACGTTTTCTTCATCTATTGACTCTCCTTTTGACAAATGAATTCACTGTAGCATGTAATGATGTTTGATAGCATTTTACCTAAAGTAGAACTTCTTTCAAAATTGAGCCAATCCTCTCAAACACTACTGTTGCTTTATCAACTAAGTTTATGTAATAATCTATATCCTCTGCTGTTATTTCAACAATGTTCACAGCATCTTCACAAGAAGAAGATTCCATCTCAAGAAACCACTTTCTTTGCTCATCCACGAAAAGTAACTCCTCATTCATTCAAATTTGTTAATGAGATTGTGTCAGTTTACTTACATCTTTTGTCTTCACTTCTGATTCTGGTTCTCTGATATTTCCACTACATCTGAAGTTACTTCCTCCACTAAAGTCTTGAAACACTCAAAGTCATTCATGAAGGTGGAAATCAACTTCTTCTAAGCTCCTGTTAATGTTGGTATTTTGACCTCCTTCCATGAATCATGAATGTTCTTAATGGCTTCTAGAATAGCGAATCCTTTCCATAATGTTTTCAGTTGACTTTGCCTGTATCCATCAGAGGAATCACTCTCTATACAGCTATAAACTTACGAAATATAGTTCATAAATAACAAGACTTGAAAGTTGAAATTACTCCTGGATCCATGGGCTACAGAATGGATATTATGTTAGCACACATGAAAACTACATTAACCTCCTTGCACATTTCCACCAGAGCTCTTGGGTGACTAGATGCATTGTCACTGAGCATTAATATTTTGAAATGATTTTTTATGAGCATAATGTCTCAAAAGCAGATTTAAGGTATTCAATAAACCATGCTGTAAATAGATGTGCTGTCATGCAGGCTTTCCTGTTTTATTTATAAAGTACAGGCAGAGTAGATCTATCAAAATTCTTAAAGGCCTTGGGAGTTTTGGAATGGTAAATGAACATTGGTGTCAACTTAAAGTCACCAGCTACATTAGCCCCTAATAAGACAGTCCTTTGAAGATTTTTAAGCTGGGAATTGACTTCTTCTGTTTAACTAAAAAATTTCTAAAGAGAATCTTCTTCCAATATCAGGCTCTTTTATCTACACTGAAAATCTGTTATTTAGTGTATCCATCTTCATCAGTGATCTTAGCTAGGTCTCCTCAATAACTTGCTGCAGCATGCACATTAGCACTTGCTGTTTCACCTTGCATTTTTATGTTATGGAGGTGACATCTTTTCTTAAACCTCAGAAATCAATCTCTGCTAGCTTCAAACTTTTCTTCAGCAGCTTCTTCACCTCTCTCAGCCTTCACAGAATTGAAGAGAGTAAGGTCCTTGCTTTGGATTAGATTTTGTCTTAAGGGAAAGTGGGGCTGGTTTGATATTCTATCCAGACCAGTAAGACTATCTCCTTATGAGCAATAAAGTTGTTTAGCTTTGTTATCAACCATCTGTTCGCTGGAGTAGCATTTTTAATTTCCTTCTAGAGCTTTTACTTTGCTTTCACAACTTGGCTAATTGTTTGGTTAAAGAAGAGTAACTTTTGGCCTATCTAGGCTTTTGACATCTCTTCTTCACTAAGCTTAATCTTTTCTGGCTTTTTATTTAAAGTGAGAGATATGTATCTCTTCTTTCCATTTAGACACTTAGAGGCCATTGAAAGGTTATTAATTGTCCTAATTTTAGTATTGTTGTGTTTCAGGGAATAGGGAAGTATGAGGAAAGGTAGAGAGACCAGGAAATGACCAGGAAGTAGAGCAGTCAGAACATATGCAATATTTATTGTTTTGTGTCCTATGTGACTGTAGTTTGTGGCACCCCAAAAAATTATAATCAAAGATCACTGATCAAAGAACTGACCAAAACATATATAGTAATAATAATAATAATGGAAAAAATTGAAATATTGTGAGAATTGTCAAAATATGACATGAAGAAATGAAGTGAGTACATGAGATTCAAAAAGTAGTGCTATAGATTTGTTCTTTTCAAGGTTCCCATGCATCTTCAATTCGTAAAAAACATAGTATTTTCAAAACACAGTAAACTGAAGTTCAATAAAGAGAAATGTGTCTGAATGTCCATAGGTAAGAAAATGTTTGGTGTTCAGTCAGTTCATTTTGTTCTACTTCAAAATGATACACTATATTACAGCTTTCTGAGTAGAACTAAGAATTAGTTATTTTACAACACATAAATGAGTTAAATTATATGAAATTGACTAAATAACACTTTAATATTGGACTGCTTTTACACAACCACATTATTATTAATATCAAATTGATAGAATTGCTAGGCTCAAAACCAGAAAAGGCTTAAATTTATGAATGCAAAACACTAGTCAAAAGATAACTCAATATCCTTAAATCATACAGTGGGGAAAATTATCCTTATTCAATAAACGGTGCTGGGAAAATTGGGTAACCACATGTAGAGGACTGAAATAGGACCCACACCTCTCACCTCTCACAAAAATCAACTCATGATGGATAACAGACTCAAAAATAAGGTTGAAACCATAAGAATTTTAGAAGAAAATGTTGGAAAATCTCTTACAGACATTGGTCTAGGCAAAAAATTTATGAAGAAGACCCCAAAAGTAATCACAGCAACAACAAAAATAAATAAATGGGACCTGATCAAATTAAAAGGCTTCTGCACAGCCAAAGAAACTATCACTAGAGCAAACAGACAACTTACAGAATGGGAGAAAACATTTATATGCTACACATCCAATAAAGGGCTGATAACTAGAATCTGTATAGAACTCAGGAAAATTAATAAGAAAAAATCAAACAACCCCATTAAAAAGTGGGCAAAGGACATGAAAAGAAAATTCTCAAAAGAAGATGGACAAATGGCCAACATGTGAAAAATTGCTCAACATCTCTAATTATCAAGGAAATGTAAATCAAAACCACTGTGACATCACTTAACTCCAGTGAGTATGGCTTTTGTCAAAAAGTCCCAAAACAACAAATGTTGGCATGGATGCGAAGAGATAGGAACACTCATACACTGCTGTTGGGACTGTAAACTAGTACAGCCTCTATGAAAGTTAATATGGAGATACCTCAAAGAACTAAAAGCAGAACTACCATTTAATCCAGCAATCCCACTACTGAGTATTTATCCAAAGGGGGGAAAAATGCATTCTATAATAAAGACATCTGCACTGGAATGTTTATAGCAGCACACTTCACAATTGCAAAGATGTTGAAACAACTCAAGTGCCCATCAATACATGAATGGATTAATCAAATGTGGTATATGTATACCATAAAGTACTACTCAGCTACAAAAAACAATGGTGAACTAATATCTCTTGCGTTATCCTGGATGGAGCTGGAGCCCGTTCTCTGATGTGAACTATCACAAGAATGGAAAAACAAGCACCACGTGTACTCCATTAAATTGGCACTAACTGATCAACACTTACGTGCATTCACTGGGTGTCAGGCAAGTGTGGGGGAGGAGGGGATAGGTAAATTCACACCTAATGGGTGTGGTGTGAACTTTCTGGGGGATGGGCACAGACTCTGACTCAGGTTGTGCAAAGGCAATATATTTAACCAAAGTGTTTGTATCCCCATGATATTCCAAAATTAAATTTAAAAAATTCTTAATAATAATTAGAATTATTTTTTAGAAAGGCAAATGGACAGACTGGTTTGAAGAGAATATCTTTGGAAGAGATTATCTTACATACAAGCAAATTAAGATAAATAAGAGACAATTCAGAATGAGTACCCCTGAAGGAGTGTGATTTGTGTAAGAACTATTCAAATGCAGATTTGAATAACCGGTTTCCTTAGCATATATGCTTACTTTTACTTGAGTTTAGTTTAATAGAAACAAATGTTTGCCTGTGGCAATTTCTATTTTAAATTTCATTTCATGCAGTTAATAGAACAGGTATCTATATTTCTTTTTTATGAAACAGATATAAAAAATCTTTATCTCACAAATCTCATGAAGAGCCATCTATTGTGGGACTTGTTTATATTTTAAGCACGTAATTTTATTAATATTCTAGTAACTTTCTGAGAGTTTAATAGTTGACTCAGTATCTCAGTTTAATTCCCCAATAAAATCTTCCCAGGTAAAATATCTTGCACATGTTTCTGTCTTCTTACTCTGCCTTACATGTTTTCTAGAATGCAACTTGTCACAACTGAATTGTTGCCAGTGTTTTATTTGTCATCATTTATACCACAGGCACTTGAACTCTTAAAAGGAAGAGTTTGACCATTATTTATTATTTTGAAAAGCTTCTTGCTTATGTCATTTTTTTAAGAGATGGGCCCCACATTCATAATCCCCTCTGTAATGGTTGCCTATTGCTGCATAACACATTTCTCCAAACCATAGCAAGTTAAAACAATAAACATTTATTATCTCACAGTTCCTTTGGATCAGTAGTTCAAGATCTAGTTAACTTGATTGCTCTGCCTCTCTCTGGTTTGCTAACAAGGTTGTAGTCAATATGCGAGTCTGGTATGTAGTCATCTAAAGCTGGAGTCCCCACCCCCCAGGCTGTGTACTGCACAAGTCTGTGGCCTATTAGGAACTGGGATGCACAGCGGGAGGTGAGCAGCAGGCAAGCAAGGGAAGCTTCATCTGCATTTACGGCCACTCCCCATTGTTGCATCACTGCCTAAGCTCCACCTCAATGGGGACATTAGATTCTCAGAGGAGTGCAAACCCTACTGTAAACTGCACATGTGAGGGATCTAGGTGACGTGCACCTTATGAGAATCTAATGCCTAATGACCTGAGGTGGAGCTGAGGTGGTGATTCTAGCCTTGGGGAGTGGCTGCAAATACAGATTATCATTAGCAGAGAGGTTTGACTGCATAGAGCCCATAATAAATCAATTGCTTGCAGATTCATATCAAAACCCTATCAGTGAGTGACAATTAAGCTGGTGGCAGGCTTCATAGTGTCAAGCGAGTCGATGTACTTCAATTGTACAGCTGCATCCAGCGTCAGGCTTTAAGTAAGAATCCAATCTTTATTTTAGCCCACACCTGGCCCACCCATTATTTTATTTACCACTTTCATCCACACCTTTTTCCCACTCTGCACACTTGTCTCAGTCACGGTTACAGTAAGCCCACAAGGTAACCTAGGAAAAATGAGTAAAAATCAAACGTTGCTTAGGAGCTTCTTTGAAAAGGGGGACAGACCAATGATGAGACAGCAGAAGACTCTGAGACTGCCAACAAAATGAAAGCTGCATTTAAAAGAAAATATCAAGAGTCCTACTTAGATTACGGGTTCATTGCAAAAGGTGACTCACATTCTCCAAGCCCACTTTGTATAATATGCGATGACCGGCTATCCAACAAAGCCATGAAAGCTTCAAAACCATTTTGCCACATGGAAACCAAGCGCCCTGCATTAAAAGAAAAGCCTTGGAGTTTTTCAAAAGAAAAAAAATGTGAACATGAACAATAGATGCAATTATTGAAGGCCACCACTTCATCAAATGTGTCTGCACTGAGAGCTTCATTCTTAGTGTCCAATCGCATTGCTAAAGCTAAGAAGCCTTTGCTGTTGGTGAAGAATTGATCCTGCCTGCTGCTAAGGAAATTTATCTTAAACTTTTAAGAGAGGCTGCAGTTCAAAAGGTGGAACGTGTTCCTCTTTTGGCTAGTACCATAACTAGATGAATTGATGAAATAACAGAGGATATTTAGGCACAATTGTTAGAGAGGATTAATGCATAATAGCAGTATGCAATCCAGGTTGATGAGTATACTGAAGTTGACAACAAGGCAACAATGCTTGCTTTTGTGCCATATATTTTTCAGGAGGATGTGCGTGGGGATATGTTATGTGCACTTTTGTTGTCAACCAACACCACAGCTGCAGAACTATTCAAGTCTTTGAATGATTACGTATCAGGAAAACTGAATTGGTCATTTTGTGTCAGTATATGCATGGATGGAGTGGCTACCATGACTGGACAGCTTTCTGGTGTCACTACTTGGGTCAAAGAGGTCACTTCTGAATGTGAGTTTATGTACTGTGTCAGCCATAGAGAAATGCTGGCTATCTAAAAAATGTCAGCTGAACTAAACCACGTTTTGCAGGCTGCGGTTAAAATTATCAACCACATTAAAGCACAAGCCCTTAATTCAAGTCTGTTTGCAAAGCTCCGTGAGGAGATGGACACAGAGCACACATCTTCTCTTATACACAAAAGTAAGATGGCTTTCTAAGGGTAAATCACTAGCCAGAGTTTTTGAGTTGTGAAAGCCACTCCAGACATTTCTTTTAGAAAAACAGTCACCACTGGCAGCACATTTCAGTGACACAGAACGGGTCACAAAACTTGCTTATTTGTGTGACATATTCAACCTGCTCGACAAACTCAATCTGTCACTTCAAGGGAGAAAGACAACTGTGTTTGAGTTGGCAGATAAAGTGGCTGCATTCAAAGCCAAACTGGAATTATAGGGGTGACAAGAAAACATTGGGATTTTTGACATGTTTCAAACATTAGAGATTTTGAAAGAGACTCAGCCTGGACTTTCTTTCTCCCAGATGGTGCATGATCACCTATCTCAGCTTTCCAAAGAGTTTGGGCATTACTTCCCAACCACAAAAGACCCCCGGACTGGTAAGGAATGGATCCAAGACCCACTTGTGAATAAGCTAGGTGAATTGACTTTGTCCATGCTAGAAGAAGATCAAGTAACTGCTTGAGATCACAAAGGTGGTGGCCAAAATAAAAGTTTATTTGTGACAACTTCAAATCTCCATATGTTCTGGATTAAAGTCAGTGCTGAATATCCTGAGATTGCCACAAAAGCACTGAAAAGACTGCTGCTATTTCCAACATCCTATCTTTGTGAAGCAGGGTTTTCTTCAGTGACAGCAACCAAAATGAGATTACCGAGTAGACTTAGATATAAGCAACACACTTTAGGTGTCACTTCCCGATGACTCTCTCAGGCAGGAAGCCACAGTTCCCACTGATTTCTCCTGCCATTAGGTATACAAGAGTGTCCTGAAGATATGGTAGCCGGCTCACTCCCAAGTGAGTGATATGAGAGAGAGCAAGGAGGACTCTTATTATCTGGTGCCAGAGATTAAATTCTGATTTCCAAGGGTCACTTCAGGGGATCCCTGTTTGAATTGGTATTTGGTCTCCTTCCTTCCCACTTGCACTGGGTTGAGCAATGTGTAAAGTCACAGATGCCTTTCATTTACATTTAAGTTTAAGAATGATATGAATCTTTCATTACTCTAAGCCTCAGTTTCTCTTGTTATGATCTATAATAGTACAGTCACCCCTCTGTATCAGTGGGTTTTGCATCCCTAGATTGCTGGTTCAACTGACTACAGACTAAAAATTTTCAAAACGCGAAACAATATAAATTTATAACCAATATAGAATAACAACTATTTATGTAGCATTTACATTGTATTAGGTATTACAAGTCATGTAGAGATGATTTAAACAATACAACAGAATATAAGTAGGTTATATGCAAATGCTAGATCTTTTTATATAAGGGACTTGAGTATCCCTGGATTTTGCTATCTGTTGGGGATCCTGGAATCAATACCCTCGGTATCCCTGTGGATACCGAGTAATGAGAGTAGCTATATCATAAGCATTTAATTTAATTAAGTAATGTACATAAAGTGTTTAGCATTGTAACTGCTTCATAGTAAGTAGTTAATGAATATTAAGGTTAGTGGTTGTTATTATAATCATAAACAGATATTTAGAGCTTCTACTATTTATGCTTTCCTCTGCTAAGATGCTGCCTCAGGTATATTTGACCTACTACCAAAGATAAAAGGAACACTTTGGTTGTGTACAATCTCAGCCTCTTTCATCAGTGGTTGAAAAAGATGTAAAATAAAAGAGAACATCACATAGAGAAATCGAACTTTTGCCAGGTTTCTCATTTCACTGGAAAATGGGTCTCATATTTTGTGGTTCCCATTCTGTTTTTCATACATAACGAAGCTTTTGCTTTTGGTGACTAAGAAAGGAGGAGATGAGGTCCATGTAATGTTTAGAAGATTTGTAGGATGTTTAACATAGTGCTTCAAGTAAAATGTGTTGTCTTAAATCACATATCAATGAATAAATGCAGTTTTAGGAATATCATTAAGCCCCACATGAATACTTTGTATTTTACTCATTTCACTTGGATAAAAGATCACATAATATGTTTTTCCTGAATTTACTATGCAATATTTGAATAGAAAAAAAAAAGCATGGAATTTGGGGATTAGGTGAGCAGTTAGGCTGTATATTTCCCAAATTGCTCCTTTAGGTTAAATTCTCAGAATAATTACTTTCTTCTATTTTATTTTTCCAATTTGGAGATGTTCTAGGATACACTAGGAGGACGGAGATAAAATCTACTGCTGCATTTTCCTACTCCAAGTTTTACTAGAGATAAAATTAAAATACATACCAAATTCTATTTTTTCAAAGGAAAGTTATTTTCATGTATTTCTATTTCCAGAAATATCCTGAACACATTTCTTTAAAACTGCTTTTTAACATGTTGTGTTATTAACTAATGAATGATTAAAGTATATGATGTTCCCTATAAAGAGAAGTTAACACTTAACCCAGGGAGCCAAAGTTCTGTTTCCCTTCTCATTCTTTTAAATTATTTGACGTAGTGGCTGACATTTCCAACATTGGTGTCAACATTTTTATTTAAATGTTTTATTTAGATTATACCTAAAGAAATTGTAAAATCACATCGAAATAACACCTCAAATTGTGTATCTTCTTTTCCTGATGTTTTTCCTCTCAGTATCAGTAAAGTGCCATAGGATTTTTCTATGAGTGATAGCCTAGGCATATGGATATTGCCACATGAACAAATGAAAATTTAATAAAAAATATAGCAAATGTGTAAAAATTTTATGAAACTACATTTTCAGCTAATTGCTATAAAGAAGGTTTTTTATTTCTATTATGTACATTTTCAGAAAATAAAAGTTATGATGTGGTTTAATTTAGAATAGATTTGGTACTGATCTGCAATCTGTGCCATTTCTGTGCCATTAAAATAATAACACGAGGGAGTGTTAGGGTGCAGTTAGGGGAGGGGGATGCCTCAGCAAGAAGGTAGGTGAAGGGTGGAGTCCCCCCCCTTCCAAGTCCAGTGTGGTCCATTGAACAAGATTAAACAAAAGACTCCACACGCTCAAACAATAAAAAAAGGAGTGACTCAACACAACAATGGGAAGTTATGATTAAGTGATTTTCCCCTGCACAAAGCATACACATTAGTAGGAAAATGGTGACCAAGTGTAACCTTACGACATGGCTGCATATAGTTTCACCATCCCTGCCTGTGAGTTTTCAGAAAGGGTTGTGAAAAACCCTGACACAGAGAGCAATCTCCACCCCAAAGCTACAACCCTCACATCCATAATAAAAAGAACAAAACTTGTATTCCACAGGGTCTTTGCTACTTACTTGTGGAAAAAGAAACGTCCCCTCTCAGGTATGTTCTGTGCTTAATAAATCTTGCTGTGTAACTTGCTGTTCCTGTTTGGCTTGCTTATTCATTCTGTCCACTAGATAACAGCAGCCATTCTTTGGTACTGGGGACCAGCAACTAGGACAAACAAACTTGAACCTGACAGAAGCAAAGGAGGCAAGGTCAAAATGTCAAAATATTTGACAATAAAATATGAATATTTTTTCTGATCTGATGATAGGAAAAATCTGGGTTCATTGTTAATCCTCATTTCCCCCTTTCCCCTTCTGACTTTTATTCCATACCCCAAGCTACCATGTCAAACCAGCAAAACTAGACATTTAAAGTCTATGTGCTACAGCACACACAAAAAAAGACCTTTGTGGGAGCTGCAGTTGGAAATTCTAGGGACATTCTCTAAGATCCAACCTTAATACTTTGGTTCCTCTTCAGATTCATAACTATGAGTTTCTAGTACATGCAGTGCTTGTTTTTCCATTCTCGTGATATATTTAGGTGAATGGGCTCCAGCTCCATTCAATACAAGAGGTATTAGTGCCCCATTCTTTAATGGCTGAGTAGTACTCCATGGCATACATATACTACATTTCGTTAACCTCGTTATATTGATGAGCACTTGGGTTGATTCCACATCTTTACAATTGTGAATTGTGCTGCAAGAAACATTTGAGTGCAGGTGTTTTTTGATAAAATGACTTTTCCTTTGGTTAGATTCCTCTGGGTTCCCAGTAGAGAGATTGCTTGATCAAATGGTAGGTCAACTTTTAATTCTTTGAGGAATCCCCATACTGTTTTCCATAGACGTTGTACTAATTTGCAGTCCCACCAACAATGTATAAGCATTCCTTTCTCTCTGCATCCACACCAGCATCTATTGTTTTTGGACTTTGTAATAAAAGCCATTCTGACTAGGGTAGGGTGAAATCTCATTGTGGTTTTAATTTGCATTTCCCTGATGACATGAGCATTTTTTCACATTTATTGGCCATTTATTTTTCTTTTTTTGAGAAGGTTCTGTTCATGTCTTTTACCCATTTTTTAAGAGAGTTGTTTGTTTTTTTCTTGCTGATTTACTTGAGTTCTTTGTAAATTCTGGTTATTAGCCCTTTATCTGATATGTAGCTTGTGAATATTTTCTCCTATTCTGTAGGTTGCCTATTTGTTCTTTTGTATTTTAAGAAATTTAAAGTTGATGTATCTTTGAAAAACACAATACATGGGAATAGATTTATTATAAATGCAGCTGTTTGGAGTCCATTAGCTTATAAAGATTGGAGGATATATAAAGCTTTGCCTCAGAAACAAATGGGAAACTTGCTATATTAACAAAAGAGTAAGATAGCTACATATTTGGGGTGAATCATTTGCTATTATAAAAACTTCCCGCAGATCAAATAGTTGATAGATATAAAAGCACATAATGGTGAATTACCTGGGAGAGTAATCTCTGACAAAGTTCAAAATATCAAATCTAATGAGCAAAGTACAAATTAATTTGCATAAGCAATGTGGTAAGCTGGTGAGCATAAATCTTGCTGTTTCTGTAGGTCTCAGTTTAAATATAGGGTTTTGAGTGTTTGTCAAGATTTGAAACATATTGGTAAAGCCTAATTCTGTTTTTCCTATTTATTCACTAATTCTTTCAGAAAGAAACATCGTTTAATTTCCAATTATTAGTGATGGACTTAATCAAGATAGCTGTTTTGTTTGTTTTATTTATTTTTTCTTTTCTGGCTTTCATTAAGGATACAGAAAGCTGGAAAGAGTATATTTCTCACCCTAACAACAAGAAAAAAAGATAAAATTAAAATCATAATTTTTCTTAAAACCACTAGAAAGTTAAGGGTGCACTGTAGCCAACTAGTCTTAAATCAAAGGAAAGAAAGGTACCATCACATAGAGTTGGGCTGCAACCACTAGATTACCCAGGATACAGCATGGGTAAGAAGATTTCAGCTAAAGCTTTTAAGTAATTTCTAAGATAGTATGAGTTAATGAGAGACTATGGAATCTCTGAGAGTTTCAGAAACAAGGAAAATTTGTTCCCACTTCCAGGCTCTTCTCCACAGACCTCATTGTCTGTTTCTAAGAAGAATTAGGGGCAAAGAGGAAAAAATGGAAAGATTCTCCCAAAATTAGGCCTGGGTAGAGCAAAAAGTCCTGCTCAGAATCCTATTCCCTGAGGGAAAAAAGGTTTAATCCCTTGATAAAAGGGCAGTAAACGCTGATGTCCTGATAGCACAAGTGAAGACCTACTGTAGCTGGGAAAAGAATAGGTAAAAAACAACAAGCAAACAAAAATAAAACACTACATCTGGGGAAAGGACAAGAAAATGTACTGGGTGCAGACTATTGAATACTTCCTAAGGCCAGGAGAAAAGAAAGATCGCTGAGAAAGCTGCACACCGAAGGCACAGGGATGCAGGCTCTGCTACCTCAGTGAAGACACAAGGCATTCCCACGCCCTCAGTACAAGTTAGAAAACCTTGAGTATATCATTGTACTATAAAAAAATACTATAGACTGGGAGGCCTAAACAATAGATACTCATTTTATCACTGTACTTGAGACTAGAAGCGAAAGATGAAGGTGTTATCAAGTTTCTCCTTGGGTTTCAGATGGCCACCTTCTCTCCATGTCCTCATATGGTCTTTCTTCTGTGTGCCTGCATCCCTGGTATCTCTCTGTGTGTCTAAATTTCCTCTTCTTATAAGTTCGCCAATCAGATTGAATTTTGGCCCACCCTATGCTTCATTTGAACTTAATAATCGCTTTAAAGGTCTGATCTCCAAATATAGTCACATTCTAATATCCTGTGTGTTAGGACCTTAACATATGAATTTAGGGGACCATAATTCAGCCCATAACATATTCAAAAAGTAAACAAGCACAATGAGTAAAGCAATATACCACTGCAAAATAGGCAAGAGGTTGGAAAGAGACCTTCTTGGAGACATAGGCACATAGAAAAAATCACAAGCTGAGATTAGAACAGGAAATTTGAGAAAATTCTTCCAGAAACCCAGCCTCCACATTAAGCAAAAGGTAACACTAGAGAAATTTTAAGCAAGTGGTTAAGTGCAAAGAAGTCAACCATATAGTCACCGTCTCCAAATCCAACATGCCTTTTGACTAGCTTAACTAAACCCCATCACACACATACTAAAATACTAAAGTCCTAGAAAAAAGTGCAAGTGGCATGCCCATTGCAAATTCTGTTCCCACTATAAATGCTGTTTACCTTGTTCTCTACTTCCTTACAGAGAATGCTACAAAATTAAACAAAGAGTACAAGGCACAAAAACATAAAATCTCTCTCTCACACACACACATGCACGTGTGCACATGTGGGCTCACACTGCAGAGACAAAATAATCAAAAACACCAGAATTGAAGATGACCCAGATGCTGCAATTGTCAGACAGAGAGTGTAATGCAAGCATGATTAATACAGGTAAGGGATTTATAAGGAAAAGTGGTCAACATGAGTGATCAGTTGGAGATTATAGCAAAGATATGGAAAGTATGAGAAAGAGAGAAATGGAAATGCTAAATATAAAAGCAAGTTAGGAACAGAAAGACAGATGAAAAATGTTGCTGCAGACTGAAAGCACGTGCCCCCCTCCAAATTCATATGTTAAAGCCTAATCACTCATTTAATGGTATTTGGAGGTCAGCCTTTGGGAGGTAATTAGGTTATGAGGGTAGAGGTCCCATGCATAGGATTAGTTTTCTTGTAAAAAGAGACATAGGAAAGATGATCTCTCTTTCTCTTTCTCTCTGCCTCCCCCCACCCCATGTGTGGATACAGCGAGAAGACAGCTATCTGCAAAACAGGAAGGGTGCCCTCACCAAACACTGGATCTACAGGAAACTCGATCTTGTTATTCTCAGCCTCCAGAACTGTGAGAAATTAATGTTTGCTTTTTAAGTATGATATTCTGTTATAGCAGCAAAAACTAAGAAAGAAAAATGCCTTTGATGGAATTCAACACATCTGAGGAAAGAATCTGTGAACGTGAAAGTATGTCAAAATAATTTGTTTAAACATAATTGCAAAGTAATGAATGAAAAACAAACAAAGCAAGCATCTAAGAGCTGCGGGAGGCTAGCAAATGGTGTAACATACATGTATTTGGAAGCCCAGATGGAGAATAAAGAATGAAGAAATTTTAAGAAAAAAATAGAAGAAATAATGACTAAGAATTTGTTAAATTTTGCAAAAATAATGAAATAGTCCAAACTACATATCTAAGAAATTATAGAATCACAAGTAGAATAAATACTATTATATATCATAAAAACATGAATAGGAAAACTAACAAACACAACCAGCCAAGCATATACTGTCCAAACCACTTATAACAAATAATATAGAGGAAATCTTAAAGAAAGCCAGAGGTAAAACACACATTATATACAGAGTAATAAAAATTAGAACTATAGCTAACTTCTTGTAAGAAATTCTGCAAGCCAGAAGACAATGGAAGGAAAAACCAAAGGAAAAAAATTAAAAATCAAAACAAACTACAAAACAAAAATTCTACACACAGCAAAAATATTCTTTAAAAACAAAGAAAAGTAAACAAAATTTTAGATTCACAGAAACTAGAATGATTCATGATGAACAAAATTATACTAATGGAAGAGTTAAGGGGAGATCTTCAAGCATAAGCTATATGATAACAAAAAGAAACTTTAAATGAAGATGGTGGAAATGATAGAAAAATGAAATTAAACAAAAAAATGTGTTTTCTATGTTTCTAATTGCTTTAAAATTTTGTTGATTATCTGATTTTAAATAATACTGGGCAGGCAGGGTAGCTGGCACTTATAATCCCACCTACTCTGGATGCTGAGGTGGGAGAATCACTTGAGGTCAGGAATTCAAGACCAGCCTGGGCTACATAATGAGACTTCATCTCTAGAGGCCAGGTATGAACAAAATCAGTAAGGTTAAGAGAATATATCTTTAAAACTGACTTGGATTAAGACTGATTTTTAATATTCTCATGATATGACACATCACAGGGTCAGTTATATTAAAATTCATACTTAACATAGAATGTTATCAGAATTTGTCACTCATTTTTGTGGCCTTCTGGATCCTTGAGTGTAACCTTTTGATAAATCCAAATTTTACAAATCCAAGTTTGGATTCAGTTGAGGGGCCACACTTGGAGATCTGGAGGGCCACATGTGGACTTGAGGCTGCAGGTTTCCCACCCCTAGAAGATGACTGAAAAATTTTACATCACTTCTGAACTTCAATGACCAGTTACAAAATATTGCTTTCTTACTTGTGAACATACATTTTATTCACAAATAAGAGTCAAATCCACATAAAAGTAATAACAAAAATCAAAACCAAAATTGAGTAATTATGATGCTGTATGTGTGAATGGTTTAGTCATTATATATAAATTTTTTAAACCACTAGGGGATCCTGTGATGATTTACATTCCTGGGGCTTGGTACTGACAACATTCAAAAGGAATTTAAAGGAAAACAGAATATATAGAGTTAAATGTTAACATAGTCATATGTTTTATACATTCTTTTGAAGAAGCAGTGGAATTTAAACTGCTTAGTTCACAGTCTTCAATTCTTCAGCATCACATCATTTTCTCTTTGAAATTGGCTTAATCTCAAGCAGTTTAGCCCTTAGAAAAAATGAACAGATGGTATTTATTGCACTAAGAATGTATTTAATTTAGTTTAGTATGACTTACAGGTGAGGTGTTTTTGAATAAATTGTCTTCCCAGTCCTCATTACATAATCAAGCTAATGGAACTGAAATAATGGTTAATTTGGTCTTGGTCCAGTGGAATATAATAACAAGACTCAAGAATGTTTTTAATAACTTTTTCCAGAGGTGAACTGGATTGTTTTATCCAAGAAAATCTGCTTATTATATACAACATCTATTACTTCTATGAATGTTCTTAAACAAAATTAAAAATTAGTTGACAATAAATAATTATTGAGTACTTACAACCTATTAAGTAACCATTATTCAGAGTGCTAGGGATTCAGTGTTATATAAGACACAGTTTTTCCTCTCATGGTAATGGATTCTCTTTTTCAGGAAAAGATCAATGAATCATTACATAGATGATTAAAAATATGATTTTCTAAGCCTTAAACTATATTCATATGAAAAGGATTTACTTTAAAGACTTTTGAGTACTATAGTAATTATTTGCAGAAACTATAATAGCACAAGGAGGTCGCCTCTGGTACTGTATAAGTAGAAACAGATTTTAACAATGTCTTATGATTTTCAATGATTTTTAGTTTTTTTTTTCTGTTCTTCATTTCCTTTAATTAAGAACTGAAGAACATTATGTTAAATGAAATAAGACAGAAACAGAAAGTTAAATACTGCATGTTCTCACTATATGAGGAAGCTATTAACAAAAAAAGCTGATCTCATAGAAGCAAAAATGTAGAACAGACGATACTAGAGGCTAGGAAGGGCAGAGGGAAGTCAGGGAAAAAAAGAGATTTGTTAAAAATAGAAAATTATGGCTTAATAGAAGGATTAAGTTCTAATGTTCTACAGCACTGTAGTGAGCAATAATATATTATATAGTTTCAAATAGATACAAGGAGGATATTGAATATTGACAGCACGCAAAAAATGATAAATGTTTGAGATGACTGATATGCTAATTACCATGATCTGATCACCATACATTGTATTCATCTATCAAAATATCACTATGTACCACATAAATATGTACAATTATTAAGTGTCAATTTAAAAAATGTGATGCCTGTATTGAAGCATCGTGTGTACCCTAAAAATTTTATACAAATATTATGTACCCATAATAATTAAAAATACAAAAATTAAAAATAAAATAAAACACAATTTAAAGATAAGAAAAAAAGAAGTTTCAAGGATTTATGACAGCCCACAAATCATGTAGTACTCATTTATAAAATAATAAATAAAAATAAGGAAAGAGTTGAAATCAGAACAGATTTTACTAAAACTTATGATTATTACCTGAATATAATATTTAATCTTTTTACAAAATAAATGTTGAGTATCTACTGTATCAGGTCCTCTGGTAGTTGCTTTAGATATGGCTTTGAATAAGACAATCATTTTACCTGACCTTAAGGAGCTTAGTTAAACAAGGGAAAAAGAACATTATAGAAATAACATGTGTTTTGCACATGTACAAAATAGAAAGGGAAGAGACGTATGGGTGTATATAGCATAGGAAGTAACTTAATCTAGAAAAAAAACTCTCACAAAAATGACCTTTCTTTTTTCACAAAATTAGAAAAGAAAACCAAAAATCCACATGGAACCAAAAAAGACCAGAAATAGTAAAAGCAATACTAAGCAAAAAGAACAAAGCTGGAGGCATCACATTACCTGAAGTCAAATTATACTATAAACTATAGTAACCGAGACAGTATTGCACTGTTATAAAAATATACACAAAGATCAATGGAATAGAATAGAATAGCCCAGAAATAAAGCCACGTACCTACCACCAACTGATCTTTGACAAAGTCTACAAGAAATGGAACAGAATAGAGAACTCAGAAATAAAGCTAAGTGCCTACAACCAATTGATCTTTGACAAGCAGACAACAATATACACTAGGGAAAGGATACCCTTTTCACTAAATGGTGCTGGGAAAATTGGATAGCCACATGCAGAAGAATTAATCTAGATCCATATCTCTCACCATATACAAAAATTAACTCGAGTTGGATTAAAGATTTAAATGTAAGTTAAGACCTAAAACCATAAAAATTCCAGAAAAAAACATAGGAGAAACTCTTCTGGACATTGGCCTAGGCAAGGAATTCACGACTTAAAATTCTCAAATCCTCAGTATTTGGTGTCAAGATTTGGCTTCAGGGGTGGGCTGAAGGCATGGAGAGGGGCACAGCCTCAGTCTCTGGCCGCAAGCCCACCTTTCTCTTCCCACCCCAGTTCTGCCCTTCCTGGGAGTGTTCTCACATACATGCATGCAAGTGGATAACACAGTCCAACGTCTGTATGTCCATGCTGTGTTGGGACCACTGGTGTACATACCAGCATCAAGGTCTTCCCTGAGGAGGACAGACTGAGAGATGCCCATGATGGCCCTGGAGGCAACATTCATTGTGTACTGGACACTGAGAAGTATCCTTCCTGGTACAGTATTAAAATAATTCCTAAAGAAAAAAAAATTTAAAAGTACATACACTGTGAATAGGGCACCCTTTCCAATAAATGGTGCTGGGAAAATTAAATTGTCATATGCAGAAGATTGAAACCGGATCCCTAACTCTCACTATATACAAAAATCAACTCAGCATGGATTGGAGCCTTAAATGTAAGACCTCAAACCATTAAGATTCCAGAAGAAAACCTAGGGAAAACTCTTCCAGACACTAGTCTAGGAAAATACTTTATGAGTAAGACCCAAAAGGCACAAGCAACAACAAAAAATAGACAAATGGATCAACAAATGGGACTTAATTAAATTAAAAACTTCTGCACATAAAAGAAAATAATCAACAGAATGAACAGACAACCTGCAGAAAGGGAGAAAATATTTGCAAACTATTCATCTGACAGGGGACTAATATCCAGAATTTATAGTAATTCAAACAAGTCAACAACAACAATAGCAACAAAATAATCCCATTAAAAGTGGGCAAAGGGCATGAATAGACATTTTTGAAAAGAAAACAAACAAATGGCCAACAAGCATATGAAAAAAATGTTCAACATCATTAATTATCAGAGAACCGCAAATTAAAACCACAATGAAACACCATCTTATGTCACTTAGAATGGCTACTACTAAAAAGACAAAAAATAACAGGTGTTGGCAATGATGCCTAGAAAAGGGAACACTTATACACTGTTGGTGGGAATAATGTAAATTATTACAACCTGTATGGAAAATGGTATGGATATTCCTCAAATAACTAAAAATATATTAATAGATACTATTTTATCCAACAATCTCACTAATGTGTTTCTACCCAAAGGAAAAGAAGTCATTATATCAAAAAGATATCTGCACTTGTATATTTATTCCAGAGTTATTCACAATAGCAAAGATATGGAATCAAGCTAAGTGTCCATTAACAGATGATTAGAGAATTCGGTATATGTACACAATGGGATGCTATTCAGCCATAAAAATAAATGAAATCTTGTCTTTTGCAGCAACATGGAGGCCATTACCTTAGGTGAAACAACTCAGACGCAAAAAACAAATATCACATGTACACATGCATATAGAATGTGAAATAGTAGACAATGGAGACTCAGAAGGGTGGGACAGTGGGAGGAGGGTGGATGATGAGAAATTACTTAGTGGGTACAATGTACGTTATATGGGTGGTGGATACACTAAAATCCCTGACTTCACCACTATGCAATATATCCATGTAACAAATTTATGCTTGTACCCCATAAATTTATACAAATAAATAAAGAAATTCTTAGGGAAAGACAAAGAAAAATGTCCTTTTAGTGAAGATGAGAATGATGACTAGGGAAGGAGTAAATTAAGTACAATGTAGGGCAAAAATAGTGTGGTCAGAAGAATCTGACGTAAGAAAGAGGTAAGAGGTAGGTGAGAGAGACAAAGACCAGCAAAAAATGGCTACAAAAACTGGGCATGATCATTTTTAAAAATACATTATCTGCTATAAAAAAACAGTAACTTTCTTGGAGAGACAGACAAATATATAGACAATTTTTAACATCTTGAGTGTGGTGGTTACCTGGATTACACCATCATAAAAGCACGTCATCCCATTACAAACAAATACCTGTTTTTTTAACATATACTTCTTTTCAAATTTATATTGTGAAACCAAACTTCTCTCCTAGCAAAATATATTTACCAAATACATGTATTATTCAGGATTTTCCAGAAAAAAATCAAAATTAATAGGATTTTTATGTATATATGTGAATGTATGTATGTGCATGTACCTGAGTGTGTGTGTATATATATATATATATATATGCATACATACATAGTGTCTCTTTCTTAAACAGTCTTAATTAGAGAGAGAGAGAAAGAGAGAGAGAGAAATTATTGTAAGGAATTAGCTCATAGGATTGTGGAAGTACAAAGGGTAAGACAGAAGGCTGACAGCCTAGGGAAGAATGCAGTCTCAGTCTAAAAGCAGTCTGCTGGAAGAATTCCTCCTTACTCAAATCCATGGATTTATTTATTTATTTATTTATTTTGAAATTATAAGGGGGTATGATTATTTTTCTTACATGGATCACTTTTATAATGCTTTAGTCAGGACTGCAGGTGTGCCCATCACCTGAATAATGTTCCTTGAACCTATTAGGTAGGTTTTTACCCCTCCCCCTTCTTGATCTTGAACAAGTTTTACTTCTTTCTGTGCCCACATGTGCCTATCAATTAGTTTCAAATTATTGGTGAGTGCCTGTGGTGTTTATTTTTCCATTCTTGAGATACTTCAGATTTAAATGTTAATGCCATCCAAGAAACAGTTTCAAAGAAACAGCCAGAATAACGCTTGACCGCATATCTGAGTGCCATGTTGTTCAGATAAGTTGACACATAAAATTAATCATTATAATACATTACATATTTCCTTACAACATTTTGTTTTATTTAAGACTGTTTGAAAACACTGCTTTAGATGTTATGATAGGACGAGAAAAGGAGAATTTTCACTAGTTACCTGATTTCTTTGATCCCATATATTTTGCTACCATTAAGGATCTCTCAGTATTACCTTACCACACGTGAAGTTGCTGATATGATGTCTCTGGTTTAAAATAATAAATACATAAGTGAAATTAAATAAAATAGAAAGAGGGTGGTGCTTACTTTCCTTCTTGAATAACTGAAGTTTTAGTAGAAAGCCCTTGAATAATATATTTTACATACTATAAATAAAAAAAAATCCATGACACAAGTTTTCGGTGACATAACCATCTTGAGATAAAAAGTTTCGTTGTTTGAATCTGCCATAATTTTAGCATTAACAGAAAGATGCATAAAAATTAGTTTTACATTTTAAGCAAAAAATTTAGACAATTTAATCCTTAGTGTATTCTCCAAATGATAAACATAGCAAACAAAGCTCTAGATCTTGTTACTTTTAGATTTCAATGGTGGTTATGCAGAGGGAAACATTATGGGCAACTTTTATTTTAACCTTATATATTTTTTAAAAAACAATGAAAGATAAATCTGCACTATCATAAAATATTTATGATAAACTCTTATACTTTTTCTTTCTCTAATGCTGCCTCATTGAAAGAATCCCTCCTTTTTAAAACTATGTAATTAACAAACATTATCATACACCAACACAAGTTGAAAAAAACTATTTTTTTATCTTTTTAGACCAAGATAGTCATTAATATAAATTGAAACAGGCTCTTATTTTTAATTCAAGATAAGGAATTCAATGTAACTACTGTAATTAAGTTAGCTACACTTAGAGAAGTAACTGAAAATACATGAAATGAGACTATTATTAAGTACAGATAGTGTGAAAGTCTTGCAACATCTATCAGTTACACTTTCAATATTGATTAAAACTTTTATGGGAGTAGGTAAGTATTCCTCATATAGCTAGTTTGAGGCTATTTGCTAGGATCTACGCATTTAAGGTCAAGAATTGCAGCTGCGATGCAATTGATTTTTTCATGACTTCAGCAAAATAGTGTGAAATGGCTCAATAAACATGTGGAATCTCCATCAAGCAAATTCCAAATTGCAGCTGTGCCATGTTGGATTTAAATTTATATCTGAGATTCTAGATTGGCTTCCTTTGTACTACATAATGAAGACTTAACAGGAATATAAAATCAGTGCGTTGATCAGCAAGCATTTTTTAAAACTAGAATTTCCTATAATGTGAAACATAAAGACTAAAAGACAAACTGTTTTTTATAGTAACATGAGCTTGTGCCTATGACAAATTTTAGAGCTATCCTCTTTACCACAACACAGTATGAATAATTATTACACCATAACTTCTATCATGTACTATTTAAAAGTGAATCGGAGCTATTATTTAAATTGCCATGATGGTCTTTGGAGAAATATAGAAAACAAAATATAACATATAATATGGCAAATGCTTTAGTATTAATTCTGCTTTAAAATAGATTAACAAGAAGTTAAAGTCTATAACAGTAGATAATTGAGGGGAAAGAGTGTTTCTGTGCTGTAAAACATATTCTAATTTTAATCATTTATTTGTGACAACAAATAATATTTTAAAGAAATGATGTATACATTGAGTCCTAGAGTTGGTAACTCCATTTTGTAGCATATTCAATTTATTAACAAATGATAAATGTTATGTCTGGACTCTGTCTTCTGAATGAACTATACTTGGGCCAGATAAAGCAAAACTACGTGAGTGTAATCAAATAGAAGTCTTTACTTATTAGAGAAACCTGTTGCCTGTTTTCCTATATAAATTGATACCTATTGCTATGGTCTGAATATGACCCCCAAAGTCATGTTGAAAACATAATTCCCAATGTAACAGTGTTGGGGGGGTGGCTAATGGAAGGTGATTAGGTTGTTAGGGCTCTGCCCTCATGAAAGGATTTCTTTTTATTATTTTTTTTATTTTAGCATATTACAGAGGTACGAATGTTTAGGTTACATATATTGCCTTTGCTCTGCCCAAGTCAGAGCTTCAAGCATGTCCATCCCCCAGACGGTGCACACTACACACATTAGGTGTGCATATACCCATCCCCCCACCTGCCCAACACCTGATGACTGTTACTAATATATGTACACATAAGTGTTGATCAATTAGTACCAATTTGATGGTGACTCAGCACAAAAAACAATGGCGATCTAGCTCCTCTTGTATTATCCTGAAAAGAGCTGGAGCCCATTCTACTAAGTGAAGTATCATAAGAATGGAAAAATGACCACCACGTGTACTCATGAAAGGATCCATGCTGCTATATAAAGGGCT